>NDFG01000486.1:712826-730638 GCA_002167245.1 Sporophila hypoxantha
TTTCTAATATTCCATATACATATGTGCATTAATAAAAGGATCATACAGAATCCATATGTGCATTAATAAAAGGATCATACAGAATCCATGTGCATTAATAAAAGATCATACAGATCCATTTGTGCATTAATAGAAGGATCATACAGATCCATACATATGTGCATTAATAAAAGGATCATACAGATCCATACATGTGTGCATTAATAAAAGGATCATATAGATCCAGACATGTGTGCATTATTAAAAGGATCATTACAGATCATTTGTGCATTAATAAAAGATCATACAGATCCATATGTGCATTAATAAAAGGATCATACAGATCCATATGTGCATTAACAGAAGGATCATACAGATCCATTTGTGCATTAATAAAAAGATCATACAGATCCATATTGTGCATTAATAAAAGGATCATACAGATCCATTTGTGCATTAATAGAAAGATCATACAGATCCATACATATGTGCATTAATAAAAGGATCATACAGATCCATATGTGTATTAATAAAAGGATCATACAGATCCATTTGTGCATTAATAAAAGGATCATACAGATCCATACATATGTGCATTAATAAAGATCATACGATCCCATTAGTCTGGATTAATAAAGGATCAACAGATCCATTTGCTGATTAATAGAGATCATACAGATCCATTTTGTGCATTAATAAAAAGGATCACACAGATCCATATGTGCATTAATAGAAAGATCATACAGATCCATACATGTGTGCATTAATAAAAGGATCATACAGATCCATATGTGCATTAATAGAAGATCATACAGATCCATACATATGTGCATTAATAAAAGGATCAACAGATCCATTTGTGCATTAATAAAGGATCAATACAGATCCATTTGTGCATTAATAAAAAGGATCATACTACCTACAAATGATGAGCAGCTTGCTCAGGGGCAGAACTATGCAGTTTTTAAAGGGCACAATACAAAACTCTTCTATCACTTGCACCATTTTTATGCTTTCAAAGCACTTCTCAAATATTAATTAGCTCTAAATAAATTCTAATTATTTCTAAGAGTGGCCCTAGCAGATCTGTATCATCTGGTGTGAAATCTGACTTCAGTGAAGTCAACAGCAACAGCTCCTCAGACCTCAGCAGAGCTGACATTTCCCTTGCCATTGCTAAAATCTGGGAGCTGTGTCTATTATCTGCTGAGCACCACAAGGAGGGCTGAACTAGCAGGAGTAACCAGTGATTAGGGTATGGAATGAGAAGGAAAGAAGGGTTAAATGACCTGAGCCAATCTGGGGAGCCCAAATGTGGGAGAAGCTCTGGGAAATGCAGCAGCAATCAGACTCTGGTTTCAGCATCAGCTGAAAAGGAAAGTGCTCTCCTGCTGCTAAAACCAGTTTAAATTGTTGGGATACTGGGGTCAACTCCTCAAATCTGCTCATGCTGCCAGTCACTAACTTAGTCAACAACTAACCTTGAAACATCAGCCCTTTAGAAAAAGATTTGCAGTATATATCTATCTAAAAATTACATATTATGTGTATAATAACATACATATAAAGAGGTGTGCATGAAAAACTCAAAAAACTTAAACTTCAAATAGCACACATTGCATGAATAACTAAATACAGGACAAGTAAGTATGTAATCAGTATTTACCTTGCTAACTGGGGACTATATAGCCCATCACACACTGCCAACTTTTTTTCCTCATAAAAAAAAGTACTTCAGTTGTAAATAATAATATTAAATATTTTATACATGCAATTATATCTAGGTATGGAGGTTAAAAATTAACTGGAACCAGAGAATATGAATCTTTTTCTCAAATAGAAATGTAATCCTAATAGAAGTTCCTCCCTTCATCTCTGCCAACTTTACCACCACACAATATGCCATAGAGAAAAGAGGGGAAGTGTCAACTTGTGTAAATTGTCCCTTATGTAATGCAAACCATCTGTTTAAAAAAACAAAACAAAATGAAAACCCAAGCCACTCCCAAGCATGATCTGCTATGGGGAAAAAGAAAGAAAAGGAAARGTAGTACATCAAATTGGAAGCCAAAGACCATGACCTGCCATGTAACCACGGAGAAAATATTTACCCCTCTCCTCCCTTTATTTACCCAATTTTGAAAAATATTTGGAAAAGCATAATTGAATCATTTGCTCTGCACATAATAGAGACTGATACTGCTGGATTTTTTTGAGCGTTTAATCTCTCTAGAATGTTTTCCATCAGGCTGGAACCAACAGAGAAAAACTCTTTGTTTCCAACACCACATCTCACAGTGATGCCACCACTGGGTCAGAAGGTCCCTGAGTCCTTGGTCACTGCAACCTGGCAAAGGATGGGGATAAAGTGTCAGTGCACTTCTGCCCTTCCTTGGGTATCTGCCATGAAAGGAGTCCAAATGGACCACTGCTATCAACTGTTACGATTATTTTTGTGTTCTCTTCAGTCTAAATGCTCAGAAAACACAGTCTGTGTAGAGAAAGCAGTGCTCTTCTCTTCCAGCCTCTGTCTGGTGAGTGATGAGTCCCTTGGTAAGCACTGCCTGAGGAACCCTCGCACCCACACACTCTGAAACCACTGGAGGACTCACATTCCACCCTCTCTGGGAGGCACAGGTGGGTCAGAAAGRGCTGAATGAGGTAAATTAGGTTTTATTATCTAAGCTGAATGCAAATAAAACAGCAGTACAGCTATTCATTATTTCTTCTCTTCTGCACACCCTGCYCCTTGATCACACATTCTGGCTGGGCTGAAGAGGCCAACAGCTCCCACCACAGCCCCTGCAAAGCTTTCCACTGTGACCAGGCTGCTATTTAAGCCCTTCCTAACAGTTTCCATGAAAAAGAACCATCTCAGTTGAAGCAATTTTAACAGCCTGGACAGAAACAAGTTTGAAAATGCTTAACCAGGAAGCCTGGTCCATACATCTCCTTCTGGAGTCCTAAATTCTCCCAGGGGCAGGGTGCAGAGCAGCACAAATGTCCCTCTGAATGTGTCTCCKCAGTCAAGGAGCTCTGCACCATTAGCTACTTATGAAAATATTGGTTGTTGCAATGAGTCTCTCTTTGTTCTCCCCCAGATTTTCAAATCTCACTTTTTTTGAGGAACAGTATGTGAAAACTTTCATAGCTTTATGTTCTTTGGGACTGAAACCGAATAGTCACATGGAGTTTTTTATCATTCCTATCTGCAGGTTGTTAATGCTAATAAATAACAGAATCATCACTGGAGAATTTCCATCAGTCAGCCACAGAAAACAATTCTGAACAATGCAATTGGTCCAGAAGGCAGGGCAGGTTTTCCAKAAGGACTGGGAAGATGTGGAAGTGAGATCCATTTTTGTCAGGCACATACACTGATTTTAAACCACAGAATGGCAGTCATGTACAGATGATGCTTGTGGGGTCTTTGGAAGTTGCTAGGAGGGCTTTGCTCCCAAAAGCAAACTCAGTGAAAATTTAACCCATCCAGAAGCTGAGCAAATGCTGGGCATTCTTTGTTGCAGCACAATGCTGGTACTGCAACCCACTCCAGCTCAGTTCAGGCCAGCACAGGCGGCTGCACTGAAGTTTGCAGTACAGGAATTTGGTCAATACCCCTAAGGCTTAGATCCTAGTGCCTTTGTCATTCTTAAGAGGGAGGTCTAGTCTCCCAAATKACTCAGGTGCTTAAKAAAATTGTACCCAAAGCTCTCTGGRTTACAGACTTTGCCAAGTGGACTGATACACAGTAGGGCAAGCAAAAATYTGGGAGAAGTATGTTTTAGTGGTCTGTCAAAAACATGACTGGATGTGAACATATTGTGGTTTGAAGGCAGCCAGGTGGAGCTTTCCAGGTGTGGCTAAATGTGAGGTTTTGTTTACTCTAGATGCTGAGTGAAAGGAAGAAACCCTTTGGACTACTTATCACTTCTCCTCAGCTTCTCAGCCAAACTCAGCCAAACACGCCAGGCAACCACCAAACACAGAGCTGCCTTTTTCCACTGGCTCCTGCTCAGCCCTGCATCTTGGCACGCTGCTCATTCCAAGCCTCGCTGCCAGAAGCWGCAGAAACTTTGCTCTTTTTGCCTTTCAATTTTCAGGGTTACACAAACACGTAATGTCACATCTATTTCACAGATGTGAGGAACTACAGAACTATTATGCAGTTAGTATTCCATAGATGTGAGGAATACAACGGCCCATCATGGAGTTAATATTCCATAGATGTGAGGAACTACAGGACCATCATGGAGTTAGTATTCCCATAGATGTGAGGAACTACAGGACCATCATGGATTAGTATTCCATAGATGGAGGAACTACAGGACCATGTGAGTTAATATTCCTAGATGTCAGGAACTCAGGACCATCATGGAGTTTAATTCCATAGATGTCAGGAACACAGGATTACCATGGAGTTGGTATTCCATAGATGTCAGGAACCACAGGATTACCATGGAGTTGGTATTCCATAGATGTCAGGAACCACAGGATTACCAGGAGCTAGTATTCATAGATGTGAGGAACTACAGGACTATCATGGAGTTCATGTGCACGCAGACAAAGAAGGGAAAAAACCACCTCAGCTCCTTCTACCCAAGCTGGACTTGACTGACATGGAAACAACATTATCTGCCAGACCTGTCTAACAGTGTGCTTTGCTGACCTTTTCCAGACCCACAGTGATGGCAGCATTCACATTCAGCGTGGCTCACAGCTACACATTCTGCCATGTGAATCACTGAGAGGCTGAGTGTGTGAAATCACTGGAAGAACTGAATGAGACCATGTTTTGGCACTGCAGCTGCTGAGGGATGGGAAGTGTTTGGAACAGTATTTGCAACAGTGGTCCCAGTCTGTAAAATATCAGGAAAAGGTGTTAGTGGCCAAAGAAACTGAGTTAGTGCTCAAGTACTGTGTCTGTGTTGTTCAGAAGCTGAGAGAAATCTGAAATTGTGGGCTAAGCCAGCTTAACTAAAGAAATCTTTTTATGTTCTAAGTTCACAAAAAATGCAGCAGTGGCAAGTGCTGAGTAACTRAAACCAACTGATGAATTAATGAGTTAGTCAAGGATACAGATGGATACAGTGACATGGACATAATAAACACCCAAAGCAGAGACAGAGAAGGGTACAACAAGCAAGTCCTGGATAACTCAGTAGAAAACTGATGGCAGAAGAGTTCTACAAGTGCATGAAAACAAGTCTATGAAATTCATGCTCTAGCTAAGTTTATTCACAGAAATAAAGTTCCTTCATTATTTCTTAACTTGTATTTATCCTCATCATGTTGACAGGAAGATGAAATCCTATAGAAGGCTTAAATAAAATATAAAAAAAAAATCTGCGGAATGTAGAGAACAATACAAATCTTTCAAAGATTAAAAAAAAGTAGATGCTATATTTTTAAGTGTTAGGCTCTCACAAATATCCTCAGAGTTTGTGTTAGTCCATCAAACTGAAAGGCATATGCTATCTTTGATCTCTGTGCAGAACCTCCGTTGAGATTAATGTGAGCTCTGTGTGAAGAAAGAGACTAGAATAGGCCCTCAGTTCACAAATAGCAAGCAGTCTGCTCCAGGAAAAAACATGTTTTCTTACAACAGTGTTGAAATTTATTGGGAAGTTTCAAATAGCTTCTCTTCAGATGCAAGTTTGTGGTCATGAGCATGTTCACTTGTCAGAAAGACCTGTCAGGGAGAAGGTGCACAAATGCAGCTCTTGTGTCAGATGTTTGGCTGTTGTGTAGGAACACATCCTTCATCTCTGACAGGCTTTTCTCATGCTGTAACAACCAATTCCCTGTTTCACACTCATCCCTGCAAGCTGATGGCTTTGTCCATGGACAGGGTGTTATTTTTACACAAACTGTGCCCTGCAATACCCACTCCAGCTAGAGAAATCCCCAGGACTTACTGCATCCCGCCTTGTAGCTGAAGCCAGGAGGAAGGAGGAATCCTTGCTGGGCAGCTGCTGCCAGGGTGCGCTGGTCTGGAGGGAACACGGGGATCATCAATGGAGGCAGCTGACCCTGGACCTGCTGGACAGAGAGGGACAATCAAACACAGAATTTGGGGGGGACAAGGTCTGGCAATGTGCTCTCTTTCACTGCTGYTCTGAGAGGTCTGGTCTGAATTCACCTCTTCATACTGGGTGCTCCAGCAGCATCAGCTGTGGGGCTTCATCTTCATCACCAAACACTTCATATGAATGACATGAATCCAAAATAAACTGAAATGTTTCACTAAGGCATATCTACATCCCACTTAATTATTCCCCCCACAGTTCATGATGACTCACTTATCTCTGGCTGTAGGGGGGTACTTCCTTCTCTTTTACTGAACTGTGCAGCAGTATCTGTCTCAGACAGTAGCTTCCACCCTGACCAAGCCCAAACACAGACACCTCCTCAGAAAGGAAAAATAAGTGTACAAGTAGCACACAGCACAGCCAATGCTATTTTTCTGCTCATACACGTGCACTTATTTGTACGTGTGAAAAGATAAAGCCTCAGAAAAAAGGCTGAGACCCTTTATTCCCAAATCAAACAGCTGTGTCTGAAGTGTTAGGCGTTCAACTTTGCACAGCACCTCTACACAACCATGCAAGTCAGGAAGTGGAAAATATTATATTGTAAGTGGATACTGCAGGGGACTAAAGCCATGCAGAAATTAGTCATCAAAGCTGGAAGAGGGCCATGGCACAACATCTACTGCTGCTGCCTTTACCCAGTTCCGTTAATAGCTTTTATAATTGATGGAAATGGAAGCTGTCTCTGTATTTCACACAGATGAGAAACACAAAGTTTGCTGGATTAAAATGCTGAATGTCTAGTTTCAATTTAAAACCCRCACTGTACTGACCAGATCACTCAGTCAAGAAGGACTGATCTCTTTTTAAGAGAGCTCACCTAGATTTTAATGGCACTGTAAAGCTGAGGCACTGGAGATGGAGATGTCTTTGAACACTACAATTTATTTTGTGGCTGAAGTAACTCAGGAAATCAGAGTATCAACAGACAACCTTCTATGCTGAGGGGCACATGAAGGTGTTACTCCCTTCATTGCTGCCTGAGAGCAGAACTGGGAAAGAGAACCTGCCCCAGCCCTTGGCTGCCACTGCTCAGAATACACCATTTGCACTTCACCTGTCTCTTATACACATCTAGATGTGTATAAGAGACAGGAACTGGGAAAGAGAACCTGCCCCAGCCCTTGGCTGCCACTGCTCAGAATACACCATTTGCACTTCATTCTATTTTCATTTATTCTCCGTAAAATCCAGGCCATGTCTTGGTTCACCCAACACTGTTACCAGGCAAAACAGTGATACAAAATTTGGGATTACCATCCCTCTTAATTTATGCCTGGAGCTGGCAACACCCCTGTGTGCGCTGACTGTGTCTGTATGGTCTGAAACAGTTTTCAGGGATAGAGTTCAAGAGCACTGTTGACAGAAATTCTTGCAGTGAGAGATTAAGATTGAGGCTGAAAGATGGAGTAGATGTAGCTCCACTCACTGAACCAGCTTGATCCATTTTTTGTTACTTCAATATTTGTCTTTCTATTCTGATCCTGTTAATTAGAAGGCATACATATTTTCAGCTGACTTACGGGATAAAACCCATATAAAATGTGATTTGTTCTCTATCTGCACAGATACCCTAGACCTGTCCAATACCTGCCTTTGCTTCATGTGTTCATTTTTTGTTTGTTTTGTTTGAGGTTTTGTGGTCTGCTTTTTTTGCCTTTTTTTTTTTTTAAGACAAAGACAAAGTAACTGTATTCTTTTAGAACAAAAATGAACAGCCATGCGGAATTTTTGCATAGTACTCTTCTTCGGCAAAAAGCCACAGAACTTTTTTTTTTAAATGGTTTCCAAGGATGAAAGTGACTTTGCCAAGCGAAGAAGCTTCAAAACAGGACTCAAAAAACACTAATAGAAAGACAGATGGTTCTACTAAGTGCTTTGCTGCCAAAAAAAATGTTAAAAAAAAGTGAAAAAAATGGAGTGATGTTATTGAAGCTGACTGCAAAGTTCTCTGATGACTGCAAATACTCTTGTCCCACTGCAAGTGTTAACTCTGCCTCCAGGGCTAATATAACTGAAGCACCACACACACACAAATTGTCATTGCCAAGCCCACAATGTAGCTTAAGTCTGCACTTGATTCCAAGTGACTGCCAAACACACGAGCAAAACACCACACTGAAAAATTCCCATTTAGGAAAACATTTACCAGGAAAATGCCCTTTCTTCCTAAATCTGACTGCTGCATTTCATTTTTTTTTCCAAATTGCTGCTCTTCTTTAACTCTCCAAGGGGCCTTATAGCCCCTCATTTCAAATGACACAACCCTGTTTGCATTAGGGAGGTAAAAACTATGGAGTGGTGAGGATGGTTTGCATGGATATAGAAACAACACAGTCAAAACAATGTGATTTTCATTCCAGGATGGAATGTATGGAGCAGCACTCAGCTACACTTCATTTTCTCCTAAACACAAATAAATGCAAACATCCGTTTATTTTAATCCGATTACCTGACACAYTATCTCACAAATTATGGACTCTTCATTTTTATGGCTCATTTAACTACTACATTTTAACTCGTTATGTTTATTATTATTATTAACTGGAATTGCTAGGATACAACTACTTCAAGTGGCATTGAATACAGGCCCTCCTTCTGAGTTTTACATCTAAGGTGTTTCCCTTTTTTTTCTTTTCAAGGTATTACTACATCAGTTAAATCTCTCAAATGTTTTTTATAATCAGTTAAATCTCTCAAATGTTTTATAAAAAACATTTGAGAGATTTAACTGATTATAAAATCAGGTAAATCTCTCAAACGTTTTTTATTTTTATTGGAAGCTTACATACCTTCCAATATTTTCTGGATTGTAACTTCTCGATACTGCATTTCTAATTTGAATATAATGGACTGCAAATCAGGGCTATTTTCCAGGCCCTTCAATTTGTTCTGCTAATGGACATATGTCCATAAAAAGAAAAACCTCTTCAACAATCTAATAATTCACACAGCTGTTGAGATTCTCCACTGGCCAGCCTATGTGTGACCTCTTCTCAGCTGTAACATCCTAAAGGAGACAACTGCATTTTAAACCCTCACAAAATTCCCAATGGATTTAATGAGCTACAATTTCACCTTGTAACTCCTTACCTACTTTAAGATGTTGGTCTGGAGGGTACAGACACAATCCTCCAAGATTTTCCTGGTTTTCCACACTGTTGCCACTGTGCCAGCTGAGCACYCTGTGAACCCTTCATTAATTTTATTCTCTCCTCTGCCCAGCTGTGTTTGGCCAGTGTTTGGCCAGTGCCAAGCCACCACACCAGGAAACCTTCATAGCCACTGAAAATCCAAAAAAGAGCCCACTCCTAAAGAAGTTATCAARGTAAAAACCAATGTGAGCACATGACAAGCAACCCATAGTGAATCTACTGTCCAAGGGGGAAACACCCACTGCTGCCTGCAGAGATTTTTGATTTTGGAAAGTGCCTCAATGTATATTTATTTGTTTCAGCGCCTTTGCAAAGTCTGGCCCTACATGGCTTACCATATCAAAGGGAATTTGTTGGCAAACCTGGAGCCAATTCAAGCTGTTGAAGCCTGGGCCAGCATCTTCACAAATCTGTGCGTGTCCTTTATGACTTGACCGTAACAAATCCAAGCACACAAAGACACTGCATTCAACACAGTCACAGTTCATATTTCCAGGATTCTTAGCTTCATTAGAATTGTAGTATTTCCACCTAAATTCTGCTCTCCTTTCTCCTTTTAGGAACATACTATGGTTACCACAGCTACCTAAGCACCAAGCAGTATGTTTTTAACAGTTACCCCCACTGTTTGTTACTAGCTCCTGCTGTGACTTCCACAAATTTAGATTGCAAACACTTGACAACTACAGTTCTATTTTCTGTAAAAAGTCATGTGTGCTTTGGGTCACTATGTAAATAGCTACACAGGGAAAGTAGTTTAAAGGAACATTAAGATGGCAAAGTTGGACATTTGTGGCTCAGAGAATGCCAGGATCAGGGCATGACCTTATTTTGGTTCTTCATTGCCCTTGCATCCAGACAGAATCCTTAAAGTTCAGGGTTTCCCCTCCACATGACTCTTAATCTAGAAGGCTTATCCCATTTCTCAAGTCACATAAATCCATACTTTCAGCAAACCTAAGCCCCTAAAATAGCAGCTGCTATTAGTTCTATCTATTTTCTCTTCATGCACTTCCCCCAATTTCATTTCTGCAGCTGTTCATTACATATTTATTAGCACCAACTTTTACATAAGTTTTCCTCTCTCCAAGGTAAGTATCTCAGTGCATTTCCCACCATCTATATATACATATATATATAACACTTTCCACTGAGGGGCAAATACTGCTGAAGTACCCACCTCTAGCTCTTCAGAAGCAATTCTATTCCTTTTGGAGAGACTGGTGATGGATAATGAATTACTGAGTGTGGGTAAGAGCAGCTGCTAAAAGCAACATTCTCTTCTCTACAACCTGACCAAACTGCACAGTACTTCACTCCTGACCTGCTCAGAAGATGCCCTCCAGGAGCTGCATGAGCATCTCTGCTGAAATGGACTCTTAGGTGCTGTTTCCATGTAGAAGTGTGGCTAATTTTTATTTTCATTGGAGTTATTCTCAGCTGCCCCATATAAGTTCAGATTTTTCATTCCTAGAACGGTGGATGCACATGAATGATTTGATTAACTTCAAAGTGTTGTAGGAATATCTTCTTGCTTGTGACTTGTCTGGAAGTTAAGCATCTCTTCTACTGTTCAGGGAAGAATGCAATGCACATTTCACATGCAGCAACACAAATCTGTCCTTCAAAACTGACATGTTTAATTGCATTTGTCCCCCTTCCTCCAGAAACACTTGGCTCCCAGTGCCACACACTCTGCTGAAGGACTGCATGCTTTAATTAGCACATGTGTTGGCCCTCCTTACCTCACCCCCCTCCCCGTGTCTATCTTAAGGGAAATAAAAATATATGTCCCCATATAACTACAATCTGCTATTTTCCCTTGCAGTGATGTTTAAAATAAGACAAGAAAATGTTTTTCTCTCCTGTGTATCAGTTCCCTAAGTTGCCACAAGCATGTCCCGAGCCCACAGAGCAGGAAGCCCTGCCTATCCAGCTATGGGATGATCCCTCCCCCTCCTGAGTTTGAGGTACATTTTATGGGGTGCTCACTGAGTGTCCAGCATGCACAGCACAAGGTGGGGAGCATGAAGTAAAGGTGCATTTCTTCTTCCTAATCACCTCCTGTGAGCTCTTCTGCAGAGGATGATTTGGGCCCTAAATATTATTCTTCCCTGTGCTGTGTGTGAGGGTTAGACAATTCATCCCAGAGCTTACCAAAGTGTACCTGTGCACCCAGCTCCCTCAGCAGCTCCCACTGCTGCAAGCAGGGACAGTGCTGGCACAAACTCTCACAGGGGTGATTGCAGGGAGAATGAACCAGGAGTTCAGCTCATCACCCACACCTGACACAGGCTCCCCAGCACCACCCTGCTGGCACAGCACAGCTTTATTCTGAGGGCTGGTGGGGAAATAATGGTCAGTCTGATGGAATATGGACACAATCCCTAAAGGTATGCAACTTGGCATGTGGAAAACACAAGGAGCAAACTTGCAGAATGCATCTCAGGGAAATACACAAGCATTTTCCATTTTTAAAAAAGCAAGGCTTTCCAGGCTGGAAACTTTCCACCTTAGCTCAGTCCTGCAAGAGAGCCTGGGTGTCACTAGCAGCATCCATCTCCAGTTCACCTCAGCATAAAGCCTGTAAATTAACACACACAGCCTTCTGAACTAAGTGCAGCAAAGTGCCTGACACTGCCAAGCAATACAGACAGGAGCTGTTTCCATGTTGGTAGCTTCCTTCCAAGGCTTCCCTCCTCCAGTGCATGCCACAGCACAAAATGCAATGTTGACAGACAGACAGACAGACAGACAGACAGACAGACAGACCTCCAGCAGCACTTGGCAGGACAGAGGCCAAAAGGATCTTTCATATTAGGGAACAACCCTTGGACACTTCCAAAGGAAAAAGGCAGTTCATTTGTTGCTCATTTTTGTAACTAAAATAAAGAACTTCAAAACATTTTTTTTAAATATTTGATCTAGTACAGAAGAAACATAGAGAGGAGAGAAAAGCAGTAAGATGACTTTTTTTTTGCATGGGATGAGGTTTAACAAGTATTCTTGCTTGTGCAACTTGGCGTGTAAGTGACCTACAGGGCCACTCTGCCACAAAGGTACTGGACCAAACAGCCTAAATAAAAAGTACACAAACTAGAATTCATTCCAGCTGTTTTCAGACAAAAGCCTAAGAGTTCACACAGGGAGGGCTGCTCCAGGCTGTAAAACACCTCAGTGAGTGGGGTTCTCTGGCCAAATCAGCACCTTCAGAGCCAGTGACTGGAATTCAGGTAACAGCTACACTGCAAGGCTGAAGTGCACTCTCAAAAGAGCCCCTCCTAATCCCAGCTCAAGAGCAACATTAAATTAATTTGCCCTTTCATTTCTATAAGAGAAGAAGATTCATTGTTTGGTGGATTGAGCTACTTGTTTCATGAAGAGGCTGAAGTTAGCAAATGGGCTTTTGAGGCACAATGACCACAGTTTTGGGCAAATCATCTTATTTCACCTTCCTTAATATTCACACAAACACTGAGTTCTCATGGCACAGCTTACAAGCACCAGAGCACCTTGTCTAAATGTTAGTGCCCTTCCTAGAAGAATAAACCAGTACAGTAAGGGAAATCTGCCACAGACTTCTGGCTGTCAGAACTGCTGACTTAGATGTTGTATTGTTCTTTATTTGTGCTTTTGTTAGCTACCAGTGAGTTGCTCCTAAGTGCAAATGTCGTGATGAAGAGTTAACCCACAAAGTCACTTCCCTGAGAGTGGAAAAGCTCTGAACTTGCAGGAATGGCTGGTGCTGCCTGCAGCATATGACAGAGCACAGGTTCCATATGCCTGGCTAATGCTCCCCCCAGCGAGCCCTGGGCCAGGGCTGATGGCTGCAGCACAAAGCCATCCAGTGAAACATTTGTCAGGGAAAACAAAACAGGTGTGAGCTTTCCTGATGTGATTTGGAAGACAGCATGTAGGATAATTCCTTCAGCAGCACGTGCACTCTTTTCTGCAGCTAGCTCATCTATGATAGATGGGTTCAGTTATTCAAAACATAATGAACTCTGGGCTTATTTGTACATGCCAGAGAGAATCAGGGACAAAAAGCAATGCACCTCCCTTGTCACTGCTGACAGCAGCCTTTCAGAAGTCATCTGGGTAATTCTCCTCCTGATTTCCTCCACCCTGGTTTTAAAGGACTGAGGTGGCTGAGTTTTGCCATGCAGGTGCTAACCCAGCCCTCCTTCCTTTCAGAGTCCCTGCTTTGGTGACTCAGTGCTCTCCTTTTACCAAATCCAAAGTTTTTGTGCAAGAGCATCACAGCCTGCAGTCACAGCAGCTCTGGAAACAGGACTGACAGGGAGCAGTGCTGCAGGGGGAACAGGGAGAGCCCTGTTTCTATTTGAGGATGTCTGAGAGCTCCAGAGAGGAGTGTGGAACCAAGAGGACTTTTCCTGTAGGAGCACAGGGGTTTTTCAAGCTTGAATCTGCAAATCTTAACATTATAAATCGATGGCTAGACTATAAAACCAAGTAGAAATGGGTGGGAAGGCTCAGAACTGGCATGGGGTTAAAAGAGAGGGAGAAGAGGAATAATCCAAAAATGACCTTTCAAGAACTTCATGAATGTTGGAGGTCAAAAGATTCAGTTGAGGACAAGGAAATTATTAAGTAAATGAACAAGAAATAAACTCAAGTGTTACACACCACCACAGGCAGGAGCCCGGCTGTTATCTGACAGTAAGTTCTGTTATCTGACAGTAAGTTCTGTGACCTGGGAGAAATGCCCCACCTTTTCAGGGCCTCCAAGGCACCTTTGGGCTCATCTTGACACCAAAATCTTGTTGTGAATGTTTGTGTGCAAAAGGTGCAAAACCATAATGCTAAGCTATAAAACTGCCCAAATGGTATTCAGGTTGAGAATGCAGCTTACATAATTCATTCTAGGTAATTTTCTAAAATAATATCCATATTGTTTCTAAATATTCTCTAAATTTATTCTAACCATGGTTCTTACTCCTGTGTAGACTGAAGTAATGCAGCTTTTGGGGAGGGAGCCTATTCACAAAGGATTTCTTTAGTGCATTTTCCTGAAAAAATCAAGAAATGGGTGGCAAGAGCACGGCTGATGCCATCACACTTTAAAAAGTGTATTTTTTGTCATTTGAAGTTATTCAGAGGCATCTGTCTAAAGGCCAGCTGCTAAACCTCTCCCTTTACCCCCTGTTGATTTTTCCATAATATACTCAAACACCAGTAAGGAATAATTTTGATGTATAAATTGCAGCAGTACTTTTCCTGTTCCAAACCCCCAGATTCTTACACTCAAACAGGGAGAACAGTTCCAATTAGGAAACCACTGCACTTAGGAGATGATGGCCAGTTCCATGACCTCATTTTTGACACAATGCTAAGGGTATCCTTTCAAACAAACCCCTAAGGTTTCAAGATGTATTTTTCACTCAGTATCTCTTTGACAAATGGAATATCATTAATTAAAAAAAAAAAACACAGCAATTTCAGTGTGTGGGCGACGGGGAAGAAACAGGGGTTATTTAATACCATGTAGTGGGCAGAAATTCAAAACCCATTCAGCTGCTGAATAGTGCAATGCTATAAACAAACAAGAAAGTCTTATCAAAGTCATCCACTTAAAATCATACCATCCAGAAAGAGAGAGAAAAAATAGACTTAAAGGACTAAAAAAAAAGTGTCTGCACTAAAAGTCATTACCTCCTCTTGCCTTCTTTAAACAGGGAATAGTTAATAAAACTGTACACAAACTAATGAACTACAGGGGGAAAAAAATCCTTCATGGTTTGATCATTAGGCTCTTGCAGAACTGGGTCTGATCATAAAACCTTAGACTAAAATGCACTGACTAAACCCTGTGAATGACCCCTCTTCTTCCCCCATTATCATTATTATTATTATTAAAATCAGATACATGTGTCAGGGTAAGCGTGGTCTCCAGTGGCAGCATTTTCAGAGCACAAGTAGTTAGAACAACTCGTTGTCATTCTTTTCTGAAGACAATATATTGTCATTATTATTATCATCATCACTGTTACTGCTGTATACTGAGTTTCATTGCTTTCTGTAGGATCTTAGAAATCCCTGCTGGATGAACAAATGGCCAGGAGCACTCTGAGCACATGCTATCAGAAATCCTTGCAGCAAGCACAGCTTCAGTGCTGGACAGCCCCTAATGACTGCCCAGGGACATGCACAATAAAGACCCTTTTCAATCCCTCAGCTGCTCACACTTGTTTCTGACTGTCTCTGCTGCCACTGGAGCTGCTCCTCAGCACAGTTCAGGTTTGCCATCAAAAGTTTGATTTCAAAAGCAAAACAGACTCAAGTTGCAGAACAAATACAATTTCAGCAGAAACGTCACCACTCTCCCATTCACGTCCTGATGCTTTTTGTACCCCTGTTACCAACAGCCTCATAAAAAAATGCTATTCACAAGGATTTTGTTTGGGAACATTTCTTGAATAGGGCTGAAGACAGTCTCTAATTTAGTGCCTACAATCTAGTGACAGCAATACAGTTAAAGCACAATTAGCTGTAGGTAGAGTGATAAAATTTAGACATCTCATCATCTGATTTCTGAGTACAGCCAGGTAAGCAGCTAGCCAAATCCTGCAGCTTTTTACTCCACTGAATTGCAGCTACAAATATTTTGATTGCCCAAAACATTGTATCTTTCTCTCCTTCGCTGCCACCTTCAGTCTCCCTTGCCTTTCTCCACCCCTTTTATTATTAAAAATATGAGGAAACCCACAAAAAGGAAGAAAAAAAGAAAAAAAAGGAGAGTATATGCAACTGTTTTCTTGGCACTTGGAGATACAGACCATGCAATGGAGAAGGAAACTGCCCACCTCACAAGGGCACCTATCACCATGGGTCAGTTTTTCACTTTCCTGGTCACACAAACACCTGTGCTTGGCTGGGCGTGGCCAGGGCGTGGCTGGGCGTGGCCAGGGTGTGGCTGGGCATGGCCGGGCATGGCCATGGTGTGGCTGGGCGTGGCCAGGGCATGGCCAGGGCGCGGCCAGGGTGTGGCTGGGCATGGCCATGGTGTGGCTGGGCGTGGCCAGGGTGTGGCTGGGCATGGCCAGGATGTGGCTGGGCGTGACCAGGGCACGGCTGGGCGTGGCCAGGGTGTGGCTGGGCGTGACCAGGGCGTGGCTGGGTGTGGCAGCCCCCCTGGCACCCAGAGCAGCCCTGGCAGGTGTGCAAAGGGGAACCAGAGCAGCTTTCACAGGCACAGCACGTGCACAGTGCATTAAAGCAGGATCTCAGCAGAGGGGGAGAGCACAGCACAACGAGCATCCATAATCTCTGGGTATTTTCTTCCTAGTCTGAAGGAGTTCTTGAATGTACAATCTTTTTTTTTTCTGGCTTGCCTGCCTTTAAATACACACATACCATACTCGTAGATCAATTTTTAAGCCACTATAGGTATTAGAGGACAATTTACATGTGATTTGCATTTTTTTCCCTCCGACTGTGGTTTTGGTAAGTCTTCCAAACCTAATGACTGTTCTTTTGGCCAGCAACATAAATGCTGTAATCACACAATTATTGCGCTGGGAACAGTTTAATTCAGCATTTTGTTCTCAACCACAGAACAATTACTCAACAATTTTGGTTAACCATACCAGCTAGCTGCCTGGAGAGGAAGCAGAATATTCACAAAATCCATTGTCCTCCACAAAGGCAGGGAGCAGATTCTTATCTATTATCACTGGCCAGCATCTCTTTGCTCTTTGGGGTGCTCCCACTCTCTCCCCATGAATGAAAATAAACTTTTAGCACATTCATCTTTAGCTGTTGAGTGCTTTAATTGTGCATTTTCACTCAGGGAAAGGTGGAGGGGATGTGTCTGGGACACAAGGATGCCAGGGAGCACTGGAAAAATCTGAGATTGCTCCAGGGATATTATCCATCTCTTCTAGGCATAAACCCTGTGCACTCAGGCTTAAGGTCTGCTCTTAAGCCAGCCACTTCTCTTTAGTAATACAAGTAATTTTCTCATCAATTGATTTATTCCCAGCACTGTTTCCATGGAAAGACCAACACTTCCCAGGCTTTGTGTGGTGGACCTGAGTCCCAATAAATGAGCAGAAGTTCTGACACCTCAGCAGGAAAGGATTTAAGCTAGCTAGCCAAGTTATCAGGATCCTTACAAATTTTCTGCTCCAAATTTCAATTCTGGAAGCATTTTACCCAAGCAAATAAAAATATTTTAGTAATTCCATTTCCACTCTTGTTTTTTGTTTTGTCTTGCCAGTCACTGGGAATATTTTCATTCAGAGCTGTGAATCTAAAAAGTACAACTCTGGCAGTGCTGCTGAACAAGTAAAATTAAACTAATTAAACAAAACTGACTCAATAAACTTAATTTGACAGTTAGATCAGAAAGGAAACCAGCAGTAAACACAATGAAAACATCAAGTAATAAATGATTTTTAAATGCCTTTAGCTTTTAAGAAGTATTCAGCTCAGAAAAGGGACTTTGTAATAATCATAATTTTTAAGGGCAAAATTTGACCTGTAGGAACTTTGTTTTGAGTCCTTGCTCTGCTGAAGTCAATACAAATTGATCCCGATGGCACTCAGCAGAAACAATGAAAAAAA
>NDFG01000487.1:0-11069 GCA_002167245.1 Sporophila hypoxantha
TTTATTAATAAATTTAGCAAAAACTGAAGAGCTCAGCAGAAATTACAATCTTGTGTGAACAAAAAGGATTTGGACTGTACGTCCATACTTTTGCCAAAGTACCCAAGACTTGGGTACTTTAAAATTACACAAGATTGTAATTTCTGCTGAGCTCTTCAGTTTTTTGCTAGATTTATCCATAAAGAGAGGTAACAACCCAAAAAAGACAGCTGCTACTTTATAGTAGTGTTGTTATTTTACTGGAGGGACACCCTCTTTTTGCCCTTTTCCCAGCCCAGGCATGGGCTGAATTAAGTCAAGAATCCAAAAGTTTTACACTTTGCTCTTAAAGTGGTTTTCCTTGAAGTTTTGCTTTTGGAAACTGGACGATGATGTCCCTATTCCATAAAAAAAAAGAAGAAGACAATAGTGATTGTAAAGGCTCATAAATGTATTTGATGTTAGTTTTGTTCAAATCTTAGCTAGATTAAGGTTATATTATAAAATGTATCGATAATTTAAAATATGATGGGTTTTGACATTGGTTCTGATATTCTCTTTCAAATTTTCATGGGAAACTCCCCTTTTTATTTTAATTTGTATTACACTATGCCCTCAGTTGCCTGCCATGCGGTAATTGAATAACACAGTGAATTTAAATAATGGTTTGGTGCTAGAAGAATGAATGGTTCTGTCCAGCAGATAACTTCTCAGGGTTCCTGTAACATCTTAAGGAGAGAGCCATGAAACTATACCTGTACTGAGAAGTTTCTTTCTCAAACTTTCCCATCTAATTGTTGCCTTTTTCCCAGGGCAGTGCTCTTCCAGCTTCTTCATTAAGTTTTTTTCTTTTTTAAATCCCTTGTGTATGTGAGGAAAACAAACTGTTTGTTTGAGCTTTCTTTCATTTTAACCTGGAATTTAAAAGAGTATTTCCTGTTCCTTCACTGTATCAGTAGAGAATAAAACTGTGGGATATCAAAACTTGGGCATTTTTCTGTTGTCAAAGGATCCAGGAGCAAGCAGGAAGGGATGGGTCAGATTTATGGTTTGACTTGAGGATTTGAGGGTCTTTTCCAACCTAGGTGATTTTAGGACGGGTTCTTTATTTTATTACACCACCTGGCAGATTTAGAAAGTGCACTGAGGCTGTGGGGCTTTCTAACTTTTAATTTTTGTCACATCTGAAAAGAAAGAAGAGTCTCCAAAACAGAGATAGCACAGCAGGAAAAAATCCCACATCCATCTAAGCATGGGGACCAAGCCTGCTAAGATTTACTGCTCTTTAAATTCAGCATGGTTGCTTTTTGGAAATTGGGATAATTAAGCAGATATGGCTCCTTTGCATTTTTAATTATTCTAAGGCAGTGCAGTGAATGGGCACTGCTAGTTTAATGGGAGAGCTTAATTTTAAAGAGGATAAGACATGGAAAGCAAAAATATATAATTTGTACTTCATCAAATTTTCCAGCTTTATTTCTCCTCTGTCCTTTTTATAATGTGGTTTTAACAGTAATAATAAAAAGGGAAGACAGGCACATGTGATACAGTTATAAAAGAACAAATTGCTACCAAAATTTAGTCCACGCACTGACTTTAACACAGAAATTTGAGGAAAATATAAACATTATAATTCTGTTTTTACACTTTAGGGCTGTTTCATTGTCTAACTCCTCGAGTAAGAGTGTTTGTTTCATTATAATCACCTGATTATTAACGACACAGCCCCTGAGCAATTCAATTGCCAAATTAATAACTCCCACTATATAAAATTGATATAATGAGTGCTTATCTTCTTGTACATTCCAAGCAGGCTGGCCTTAATTTTCTATCCTTTTTTTTCCCCTTTTTCTTGTGATTACAGTTTTATTGCAATATAAAACCTTTAATTGGAGGAAAAGGATATGATTAATATGATATCACCATCAGGAACAGCCAATAAATCAGTGTTTTCTCTCAAGCAGTCTGTAAAGCCATTAGCACACTTCACCTCTGTACATTTGTGTGAGTGAATTGGGTGGCACCACCCTTTCCCAGGTTTGCTGGCCTGGGTGATTGTACTCCTCTGGAAAGTGCCTTTCCTTCCAGCTCTGTGTTTGTGCAGTGCCCAGATTAAACCCCCTCCCAGCCTTGCTTGGAGATAACATTTAATTCTGTAAAAATGCTGTTTGTGAGCTGGAGAGAAGGCACAACTTGGTGCCAAGCCCAGAGGCTGGGGTGGAACTCAGGGCAGAGGTTCAGGGGGTGATGCCCAGGGGCTCTGCACATCTGCCCAGTGCAGTGGGATGCACATCTGCCACATTCACATCCTCTGAAACATCCCTTGGTCCATCATTTCTCTCCTGGGAAGCTGAGGAGCCTCAGAGAAAAAGGAAAACAATCACTATCTCATTTGCTTCTCCTCTGTTTTGCTCACGTGGAATGTGTTTGGAGATTGCTTAACACAGAAATTTGAGGAAAATATAAACATTGTGACAGGTGATTGTTCCATTGGATTCTGGTGTGGGTTGTTTTCATCCTTTGGCCAATCACTGTCCAGCTGTGTCAGGGCTCTGGAAAAAGTCACGAGTTTTCATTATTATCTTTTTAACATTCTGTAACTATCCTTTCTGTATTCTTTAGTATAGTTTAGTTTACTATCCTTTAATATAACATAGTACCATAAAATAATAAATTAGCCTTCTGAGAACATGGAGTCAGATTTATCATTCCTTCCTCCATCTGGGGGCAACCCAAATACAACAGGCTGCTCCTCTGTTCTCACCTTCATTTCCAAAAGGCTGATTTCCAAATTGCTGCTCTCTGAAAGCAGCTCCCTGCACATGGATGGAGCTGCTGCTATTTACCCAACATATTTTCCTATAAATAATAATAAAAAAATTACAGAGAGCTTACATGGAGATTAAATGTGTTTCCCCACAGCAATATGAATATTGACTCTGGAAGGCTCCTCCTGCCAGGGCAGAAACATGCAATTTTGTTACAGCCTCAGAGGTAAATACTGGTATTTGAACAGTGCTCAGAAGGAATAATGAAGTGTTTTAGTGGCTCTGTGCTTCGTTTCTGTAGATTCAACAATTTCTGTGAGTTCTGATCAAGGAGAGGAAAGCTTTCTCCCCTTCAGAAAATATTCAGTGTTTTAAATGTGGGAATCCCACTGCACTGAAGATTTACATGATAGGTTTCCATTTATATGGGATTCTTTCACATAAGAAAGTTTGTATTTTTGTTAAACTTTGACTGATATAATTTCTGTTATCTTAAGTATCTGTCAAAAAATGACAGAAACATTATGCAGGTGGAACCTGGATTTCTGTAGGAGGAAAAACAATCCCCAAAACTGTTTCTTTCCTCCACCTAGAGGGAACACAGAGTGGGAAGAAAAGCAGGAGGACTGAATGGAAGGGACATTGCTAAAGGAGACAGGAGTTTCATTAGTGTATTACACTAGACATGTGTAACAATTTTATGTCTGTAACTAAATCTGCCACAGGAAAATACACCACACAACTTGGAAGAGAGAAGAACAGGTTGTCCTGATTTACAGTGTAAGATCCTGATGTTCTAGGGGTGCTTCCACCCTTCAGCTGGAGGCAGAAACCATAGGGAATGGGAGATGGAATGAAGTAGAAAATGGCCAGAGGGAGGAAGAGGTTAAAAATGAGGAGAGCAGAAATGAGATCCAGTGAGGAGCTGGGCACAGGGATGCAGGCACAGAGGCTGGTGCAAAAGGGCATCTCTGGTGGCTCTGTGACCTTTGGCAGAACGTTTCTCATTCCAGGGCTGCTCCAGCTGCACGTGGGGATTTTAGAATGGGGATTAGCTGATTTCCAAACAGGATCTGTGTCATGCCTGGACATTCCTGGGCTCCCTGGCTCACACAGCTCTGTCTTCCAAGGTAGGTAACTTGGGCTGCCTGCTGGGGGGAGGATGAATTTGGGTCTGAAAGCTTTCAGAAACCAGAGAGAAAGTGTTGCTGAGTGAAGGAGCTTTGTGTGGCCTTTATTCCCTGATGTAGGACTGGGAACCTTTGAGGTCCCCTGTGCTTTGGGGGCTCATCCTTGTGACAGAGGTGTGGGTGAGCAGTGTCAGACCTCAGGGACAGCTTCAGGATATGGGATCTGGGATCCCATATGGCATCTGGGAAATAGGTGTGCTGTTCAATGTTTGTTAGAGTGTCAGCAGCTGAAGGGCACCTGGATAAGAAAAGTTCTTTTATTTTTCTGATCGAAGGGCACGGATATGAAGGAGAGCTTGTACAACAACAGTATGAGCCTCCCTTGTATGCTCAAACAGCATCTCTGCTCTGTACAGAGTGATAATACACCCTTACTGAGAGCAGAATTTGATTCTGAAACTCATTCTGCAAGATGATGGGTATGAGGAAAGAGAGAGTGATCCTAGACAGATAATAAAAGACAGGAGAGCTATGTCAAATCATGTTGCAGATAGAAAATTGTATCATAATATATTGCACATGTTGCATGGAACCTAAAAATGGATTCCAGTGCAGTGGGAATGTCCTTTGGCTGGAGCTCAGGGTGTCACAGTGCCCTGCTTCATGCTGACCCCCAGCCAGCATCCTGAAAATCAGGGCAGGGGAGTGGTGAACACTATTTCTTGAGAATAGCTTTTCTCTCCCCAGATTGAGGGTTTCAAAAAAGAAAATGTGCGTGCAAATGCATAGAACCTCTCTTGTTGTTCCCCTTTCCTTGAACTCTGTTATTTTCAGTATTTTCAGAATCTTTTTCAGTCATTGTATCTTCAGCTTTTCTAAAGCCTTCCTTATTCTGTTATTTCAGGGATAACCCCCCCCCTCCCCCAAACCTACTTTTTGCCAGCTGTATTCAGCTATTGAGAAGCACACAGAAGCTTCCATTGCTAATCCCTGTTTGGAATTATTTATCTTTAGCACCTTCAAGAGCTTTCTGGGGTCGTTAAGGCTCAGTGGTGCAGCCACATTGCATTTCAAATCAAAGAGCCCTTTGTCCATGGGTGGGTGGCAGAGGGTTGTTCCAGCCAGGGTGCTGCTGAAGATGTGGCTGCTCTCCTTGGGGCAGCCCTGGCTGATACAGGGTTTGGTTAAATCCTGCTGCCAAGGGCACTCATTGCAATGAAACTGCGTTTTGTTCCGGTGTGGCGTTTCCATCCTTTATAAACCTTGGCTGAAGCTTTGCTTGCTGGGTTCTAAAGTGCTGTGCATCCTCATGAGGGCATGGTTTGCTGTAATGACTGATGTGGATAACGCTCCTGTGTTTAAATATTCAGCATGGAAACGTTTGTGTGGGCATCAGGAAAACTTTCAGTGCACCTCAAACGGGAAGCAGAGATGAAACCGTGCATTTGATTTACAGAGAAGGGGAAAAAAAGGGAAAAAAAAAAAACCCAAAACCCCCAAAGAGGCCCTGCAGCAATGGTATGAGAATATTTGAACAGCCCTAGACCCTGCAGGGGATTATAACGTGGGAGCAGAGGTGTTTTTTCCCTGCTCTGATCCACAGCTGCTCTCTGCAGCAGAGGTTTTCCTGCCCACAGCCTCCTCATGGGGAGCTGATCCCTCAGCTGGGCAAAAGGACTGGGTGCTACGAGGGCAGTGTGAACTGTCTGTGACTCCAAAAATGCCTCTGGTTTGTGCAATCCTGCCCTTGGCACTCACAAGCCAACACCTGTGTGTGTTGAACTCACTCTATGCAAGGCAGACAGTTGGGTTTCCACCAAATTTATCTTTTTTTTCTAGAACACACTGTTTCCTGCTGCCTTATGAGCTGAAGGATGCAGTGTCTTCACAGTCAAGTATGATTGAATTTCTGATGTATGCACAGCACACCATGATTTTTGGAGATTTGTTTTACTTGTCTACTCTTATATTGTCTATGGAAGTCACAATATTAAACACTGTCTTCTAACTTCTATGTTAAATATAAATATTTAACACTGTCTTCGCTGTCTTCCTGAACCTTCCTTCCACAACATTATAACCTGCTTTTTCCAAGCAAACCAACCTGTGAAAACGTTGGTAATGCCAGAATTCTGGATGTTCCTACCACAGCAGAGAGATTCCCACCTCCGCGTTGTCAGTTTGGCAGGAAAAGCATTCCCTAATTTGCTTGGTGTGATGAAAGCTGCCTCATCTCTTCTCCAGCCTTCTGAAACCAGTGTCTGTAAAAGAGCAAACCATGTTATGGGGCTTGAGATCCAGTGGGGACATGGGCCTCTTGGTTTGCAGTGGTTTTTCCTTTATGCAGCTGTAATTATTGGCTGGTGCCAGCATTTTGGCAGTGCTGTGACAAATGGCAGTGGGAAGGGGACAGCACCTTGTTCTTCTCGAGTTCAGCCTCATGAGTCACATCCTGGGAGGTCCTGTGGCACACAGATCATCTCACAGATGTTAGACTGAATAAATATGGATTTGCTGCACCCCTGTAGTGATAAGGGCAGCTAAAATCCCTGGCTGCTTTAAATTGCACCTCATTTCTCCCAGGGATGGAGAATTTAATGAAATTGTTTAGCAGATGAAGCATTGTAGAGATCCCTTTAGACAAAATGAATGGCTTTAGCTAATACTGCTCTTCTGAGATGGAAGGGAGCAAGTGTATCCAAAAGCATCATGTTTAATCTCATCATTTTCCTCTACTAAAGGCTTTCATGAGTGATTAGGTGAAGTTATTTGGATGGAAAACATGCACATAATAGATGAGTGTTTCACTCAAGTATGTTATTTAGGTTTTCAGAGGCACCACTGCTTATGATCCTGCCCAAAATGACGGATTCACTCAAAGGGGTTGAGCTGAAGCCACTGCTACATCAATCACCCACCAAAATCCAATTGCGTTGGAAATGGGGGACGTCTGTAGAATGTGAGGATTCCCATGTACTTAAAAAATATGAAATGAATCATCTGAGCATGTTTTCCTGCAGCCCTGCAAGAGACATTTCAGGGCTGGAGAGAAAACACAACTTCCTTGGAACAACAGCTGGGGGAACACGACAGAGTAGTTGGGCACTTTTTGGCAGCTGCAAATCCCACTTTTCTGGATTTGGCAAAGGTGAAATTTCTGCCACTCTCACACCAAAGCTGGCAGCTCAGTGCCTCAGCCCTGCAGCTGGGTGTCCTGCTGGTGACACAGAGGAGGGGGTGGCTGG
The DNA here is from genome assembly GCA_002167245.1 of Sporophila hypoxantha. Lineage (NCBI taxonomy): Eukaryota > Metazoa > Chordata > Aves > Passeriformes > Thraupidae > Sporophila > Sporophila hypoxantha. The sequence continues at coordinate 7,123 of NDFG01000487.1, forward strand.
TGGCAACAGGGGATGGATGGATGGATGGATGGATGGATGGATGGATGGATGGATGGATGGATGGATGGATGGATGGATGGATGGACGGATGGACGGACGTGAGCTGCACTGGGGACAGGGGGACATGGCCCTCAGCAGCGTGGCTGTGGCAGGGCTGGGAGCACCCTGAAGGATGCAGCTGATTAGCACAGGCCATCAGGAGTGGTGTTTGATTAATTCAGCAAGAGGCAGAACAAAGCGCGTGGGAGCACGTGTGTGTGTGAAGATACAGACTTTGACAGAGGCTGGATGGAGGTGCTCTGGCTTTGAAAGCCTGAAATCTATTAATGCTTTAATTAAAATGATCTGTGGAGCAGATGAGGAATGCATCAGCACCACTCTCACAGGAGAAACAGCACCACGATGTACAAAAAGCAGCTGAGGTTCAGATTCTGTTGTTTTCCAGTGCTTGTTTTATGCTCTTACATGGACATGAAAATAAAATCTTTATTTTATATAATAAAATAATAATAAATATAACATAATATAATATAATATAATATAATATAATATAATATAATATAATATAATATAAATATTATTATTTTATAATATTATATAATATTGTAATATTATATTATATTATTATATATTATATTATAATATTACAATATTATATAATATTATAATAGTGTTTTATATAATAAAATAATAATAATAATATAATAAATTTGTATATTCCCTTTAGCATAATCCTTCCCTTCTCTTCCCCTGCCCTCCCAGCGCCTGAATTCTTTGCAAGAGGAGAAAATTTTGCTAAAAGTGATGGAAACTGAAGTAGATGAGCCCACTGCTGCTTGAATATGCCAGGAGAAAAATGGATGGAATCAATTTTTATCTAGGATTTAAGACACCAGAAGAATAACTTACCTGCCTTTTTTGTGGTAGAACTATGAGCTATTCCTTCAGGGCTTCCCCATTAACTTTTCCAGGGTTTTATTGTCTCCATGCTGATATTGTTTTGTGAAAAGAATTCTCCCTTTTTTCCTAGTAAAGTGTAAGTTGTGGTTCTGCTTTTAAGGCACTCAAGGTTTCTACTTAAACCTGTGTTGCAATTGAAGAGCCCAAGCTTTATCCTCCCCTTTCCTCTCTGATCACGTCACTGGCTGGGTCAAAAGCTCTTGTCTGGTATAAAATCTAATTTTGTTCCACTGGTGACGACAAGAACCATATTTACAGGGGTTTGGCTATTGCATGATATCATTCTAGGACAGCTTAAAAATACATCCTGCCACAGATGTAGGTTGATGTCAGACAGGGGAGGTCAGAGCCAGGGAGTGGGTGGCCTGAAACGTTGAATTTTTGTTAAAGCAGAACATCTCCACCACCTCCTTCTGCAGGCTCTCACCTCTCCAGTCCTTCCTTCTTCTTTCCACTTCCCATTTTCCTTGGAATGGCTGATTTTGTAGGCTTGGACCATTAAACCCTCCATGTTTGCTCACAATTTAACATGTTTACAGAATATACTGGGTCAAAACATAGATTGAGCAGAGCTGGCAAAAGACAGAAATGGATGTAACAAATCAATTCTCTAACTCTTAGTGGGATCATAGAATGACCTGGATTAGAAGGGACCTTAAAATTCACCTTGGTTTTTGTGGGATCCAATACCTCGGATTTACAACTCATATAAAAGTTATGTGGTATTTTATTTTTATTGTTTTTAAGAATGGTGTAGAACAGTTTGATCTCTGCTGGTCTTCCACACTGGAGCCAGTGAAGTTTTGCCATGAGGCCAAAACTTTCTTTAACTTCATTGTGATGTTAAAGTTAAGGAGCCTTTAAACTGTCAGACAAAAACAATCAACCAACAAAGACAAAATAAAAAAARAATAAACAAGYAAAAAAKCKAAKCKAAAKKAAAASKRRCKWAYYKKAKKAAAAAAATCAAGTGTCCAACATTGACAATGAAATGTCCTGGGGAGGGAGTAGGATGGGAATATAGAAGAGCAGTAAGATCTCCTGGCCTCCCTTCCCTTGGAAAAATGTTAAAGAAATAACCCTTCTCCCTGCAAAAAAACCCTTAATGTCTACAAATTAAATTGCAAATTACATACAAATTATGAAAACTGTTTTTGTAGCCACCAAAACTGGTCATGGTATAGAAACAGAGCATGGGAAGGTTCTGCACTTTGTTGTGCTCCTGTGTAAAATAAAGCCATCCCTGTATCAAGTGTGTGCACAACATAACAGAAAACCAAAGGATCTCTAGAAAAATAAAATCAAGTGATTTGTGAGTAACATCCCAGTTTTTAAAAATTTTTGAAAAATATCTGAGTCATCCTTGGTTTTGCCTGTCAAATCACTGGTGCAAGGAGATATTAAAATGATATTTATTATGCACTTGCTCTGTTTTCCCCAGCCATTTAAATTTATTTTCTCACATCTTTGGCTTTTGTTACACTTCATCCTTTTTTTTTTTTTGCTGCTTGTTTCCAACTTTATGGCCAAGTAAAATATTAGATTATTGCTGTGGGGATCCAGCACAGATGGCTCAAATCCTGGGCTCAGCAGAGGGCTGTGCAGAGGGAGTCTTGCTCTTTGCTGAGCCTCCCCATGGAAGCTTCTCCCTCCTCCATGTGGAATCTGCAATTCCAGCCCTTTCCCTCAGCCCTGGGAGAGCAGCTTGGGAAGCTGTGCCTGCTCCATGTGATTCCTCCTTGGATTTCCTGCCTCCTCCCTTCTGCCAGCACAACCTGCAACGCTCCCAAAGACCCTGCTTGGTTCTGATGGCAGGGGAAGGCTGGGGGCTCTGCTCTGAATGTTTCTGTCCCAGCTGAGATGGAGAACACAAAGCAACTCTCCATTTTCAGAAGGCTTCAAACCCGTTTTTGTTGTGGCATGAATGCTTTTTATTCATTCTTACAAAGTTTCTGAGTCTCACATAAAAAGAAGGGAYGCTTCAATCCCATCAGGTGGTGGGCTCCAAACTTGCTTGAAATGGATGGAATTTCTGAACTGGTTTTTCTGAAACGTGAAATGATCAAATTTCTGTGTTGCTATAGTATTGAATTTGCCCTTTCAGCATTTGTTCTGCAGGTATTCATTCATTCATTCATATCTTTGTTTTAAGCTTTTTAGTGCTTTGAATCTGTGTCCAAAAATACTATTTTGATGGACACTGGAAACTGAAYGTGTTATTGCTGTGTGACAGTGGTCACAAGGGTTCTTGAGTTGGGGAAGAGACGAGAACGTTGACTCCATGTTCAGAAGGCTTGATTTATTATTTTATTTTATATATATATATATATATATTACATTATAACTATACTAAAAAGAAAAAGAAGGAAAGGTTTCCAGAAGCTGGCTAAGCTAAGAATAGAAAAGAAAGAATAACAAAGGCAGCTCTCTTGGACTCTGTCCGAGATAGCTTGGTCCTTGATTGGCCATTAATTATAAACATCCAAGATGGCCCAATCCAGATGGACCTGTTGCATTCCACAGCAGCAGATAACCATTGTTTACATCTCGTTGCTGAAACTTCTCAGCTTCAGCAGGAAAACTCCTAAGAAAGGATTTTTCATAAAAGAAGTGTCTGCGACATTGCTGCACTCCAAATTCATAATGTTCATTCATTAATACATGCCTTAATATATCAGACTAACACAGATTGCTCTAATTAAATATATATTTACTCTAAAATGATAGAAGTAGTGTGTTTCTCTTCTTTATCCTTCTTTATTTCTTGGTTTCTATGTCAATGACCTTGGTAGGAAATCATTTGAGGGATAAACGTGGCTCCTCTTACCAAACTTCTCTCTGGCTCACAGAAGTCACTGTAAAACCTCTCCCACATATTTTACCTCCAAATTGCTGTGAATCAATCCTGCAGGACTGGATTCACAGGAACCTGTGTTCACAGGAATCTCTCTGCATTGAGGACCCCCCTTTTTCCAAGGCAAAGTCCC
>NDFG01000487.1:32001-68563 GCA_002167245.1 Sporophila hypoxantha
AYGYAYGSKYGAMCCTCCCTTGAAATGGAAAATGAAAACCCCCTRCRTCTGAATTATTATAAATTTTAAATTAAGGGGCTCTCYGACAAAGATAWGGGAGTAGGAATAACAGTTCTTTACTAGGAAAATTAAAAATACAAATGCAATAGTGCAAAAAAAGAAAACAAACCACTGCCAGAGTSAGASCAMGCCCTGCCCCCTGTGTGTCAGGGGTGGCACAGCCCCATCCCATGGGGGCTCAGCCCTCCTGCAGTGCCAGCTGTGCTMCTGCTGCAGCAGGGATCCTGCACAAGGGGGGAGTTTTCCTCTGCAGCTTCCAGGGCTGCTGGAGATGGGCCTTGGCTCCCTCTGGCAATGCAGGGCAGCAGAAAGCTGCTCCTCTGGCAATGCAGGGGGCAAAGGCTGCTGTGCTGTGCCAGGCTCAGATTGATCCAGGTAGGAATGCTTGGCTCCTCCCCTGCGGCGCAGCACTCTCCCCATTGGGTGCTGGAATTGGATTCAGCCCTGCAGGGACACTCTAGTGGCCATGACAGCAGAGATCTCCTGGGAGGAGGATTGGCTGTGGAGAGATAAAAAAAAAAACTGCCCCATGGACAGCAGAGAGCTGCCCCAGCTCTGACAGGTGGAATAAATCCACACCCCATTTCCAATTTAAGACAGTCACCTAGTGCCTTGATGCCTTGTGCAGCTGACCTAGAACAGAGGACTAGAGGGAAATTAAAGAATAAAGCAGGGATTGATCCCAAGCATCTCCCCATGGATCCACCTTGGGCAGCACCAGAGCCCAGCCAGGGCTGCACCCAAGATGAACCAAAATGGCCCCCAAAATGCACGAGCGCTCCCGGGGTCTCTCCCTGGCATCAGTTTCTGCTCCATTTGCATCTTGCACTTCATTGTCCCATTCCAGCTTTAGCCCCTGCAGTCCCACCCTGCTTGTTTTTCTCTCTGCAGCCCACGGGGTTTGTGCTCTGGGGCTGAGGATGGATCATTTGTCCTTGGTGCCCAGCTGGAGCAGAATTGTTTTGTCTCCTGCTCTGTGCACAGAGCTCACCATCCCTGAATATGGAGCCTCAGAATTACACACTAAAAACAGTATAGAATGTGGAAAAATATCAAAGCTTGAAACCTGAGGCATCCCCTTCACCCTGGCACAAAAACTGAGGGATGCCTGCCTTCAAACCTCCTCTCCCTGACCTCCCTGCAGGAGTGTTTGAAATCCTGGGCCTCTTCTCTCCCTCTGCCTGGGCTGGAAGATTTCTGCTTCTAAAGATCAATAAAACCACTTTTTTTCCTGAAGGGGAAGGCAAGGATGCCTGGCTGGAAGAGCAGGGGACAGGCGTGGCAGAGAATACCAGATTGTTACTGTGGCTCCTGTCCCTGRTATCCCTTCCCAGCTGATTTGCACCCTGAGCATTCCTGAGCCAATGAAGGAAGGCTGGGACAGGATTGCAGCAGCGGTGATGCCCTTGGTGAGCAGGGAGAGGGCAGCTGCAGAGAGAAAAATGCTGATTTAGAGCCTGAGAGTCCCTTCCCACGGCGATGCTCTGCTTACTTGGGGTTTATATTTTGTTAGGTTTTTGGGGTTCTTTTTTGATTATTTTCTTTTTTTTTAAACCCCCACAGGGCTGGCTGTGTTGGCTTCCAGTGCCACCTAGTGGGATGTCATTTTATTTCTCCAGAAAAGACAGTTTAAGCTTTTTTGTGTGTGAATGCATTGATCCTCTCTGTACACTGTGTCCCCCGGGAATGAACAATTTACAGATATTTATCCTCATTTCTAAGGTTTGAGGTGTGTGTAAACTGGAAGTTGAAATGTAGCAAAAACCACATATGTATAGTGTATACATATATAAATATATATATAGTGTATARATATATAAACATAGCAAAAAAYTATAGTATTGTATATTTGCAAGTAGATTGAGTGACAAAAGTTTCTTTTCCTTCACTGAAGACARTTGAGAATGAGTATAAATATTTTGATTTTTTAAATAGTACAMCTGCTTGTTTTCTCTGGGAGTACTGTTTCTATACTTGTGCACCTTGTTTTCTGTGTATCTTTTTCAGTAAGTACTATAAAATTATATTTAACATTCATAACCTTTTATGCACTTTGAAATCATGACGTAGATAATTTTCAAATTTTTTTACTTCTAATCTAACTGTGTGTTTTCTAGACACTGCTTTGGTTCCCTCACTGCCCAAGTGGTCTTAAGGATACTCTAAGTAAAAAACTTTTTTTTTTTCCCTTTTAACTTCTGTGGATAAAGTAATATGTGATGCCATATAAAATATGGGATCTGTTATTTATGTTTTTACCAGCTGTTAGCCCAGCTCCCTTGGCTCAAGGCTTATGAAGAAGAATAAATACTGACCCCAGCCTCATTAGTTGTATCTGGAAATGTTACTTAAGGAGGCTTTGTTGAAGTGCCACTGGCTACTCCTTTGTATTCTCCTTGTAATATCACAATATTTTTGGCAGCATCAGTGGGAAGGAGAGCATTGCCTGGAAYGGTTCTGTGATTGAGCCATTTTTGCTCTTTTCCTTTGGCTGCACGTGCTGTCTCTCTGTGTTTCAGATAAAAAGGCACTTTAGGTACAGCAGGTTTGGTGCACACCAAGCARCTTTGGGGTGCTTTTCTGCACTTGGGCCATGTGGGTGAGAGTTTAAGGCTCTTGGTCTTTCTTTGAAGTGCATATAAAACATATAATTTAAAAGACCTATCTCAAAATACCCTGCCATGTAAAGGAAGCAAACTGTGAGTTGTGAGAGGCTGAATTTCTGCTCCCTGTGCAAACGTGGTGGTTACACAGGGAGGGAGGGCTCTCCTGTCTCAGTGCTTGTGAGTTTATTACTGATGGCAGAGCAACTGGGGCTCCTGAGGGCTCCAGTGAGGGAGATGGGAATGCAGAGCTCCCAACATGAACATTTTAGGTGCATTAGGACACCTAAACCACATGTGAGAACTGTCACTGCCTGCTGAGCAGTTCATGTGTGTCTCCCTGATATTTTCTGAAAAATCCCTTCACCAGGATTTCCTCTCCTGCAAAGATGAGAAGCCTCAGCTTCTCCATGTTTCGTTCCTCTGGAATGTGATTTGGAGAATTGTTTACCCAGCATGTGAATTGTTTTTACTTAATGACCAATCCCAGTCCAGCTGTGTCAGCACTCTGGTCAGTCACAGGTTTTTATTATTCATTCTCTTCCAGCCTTCTGATGTCTCCTTTCTCTTTCTTTAGTATAGTTTTAGTATATACTTTCTTAATATAATATAATTTAATATATAATAAATCAGCCTTCTGAGAACTTGGAGTCAGATTCTCATCTCTCACCTCATCCCGGGGACCCTCACAACACCACAAATGTGCCCATCAGTTATTGTTGGAACCCTGGATGCTGAGAATTTTAAACTTTCTGTGCTGAAAGGCACAGACCCACAAGAGAACACTGCATTTGACCTGAGGCAGTGGAGAAAGCTTCCAGAATTTATTAATTGCACTGAGATTACAGGTGTGTAGTTGGTTAGAAGTGTGTAATGCCACATGAAAAATGTAAGAGTTTGGGGTTTTAGAATATAGAAATAAATATGAAGCAAGATGGAGGTTTTAGGGTGGAGGCAGGTTGTTGTTCTTCATCTTCTTCTTCCTCCTTCTTCATGGGTTTGGGTGATGTTTTTGTAATTGGACAGCAAAGTCCACATTGCAAGCTTTGAGTGGTCAGTTATTGGGTTAAAAGGGAAAATAATCTGGGTGTCCTTCCTTAATTGGACAGTTTGGCCTTAAAAGACCTTTGTAACAAGAGATTGTTGGCCATTTTGTGCCTTGCTGATGAAAGTCTGCAGAACTCAGAGCTGTGAGGCTGTAACATTGATGAGAAACAATAAACACCTGAGTCTGAACYTGAYRGATMGTCTCAGGTGCCTTCAATCCAGACCCAAGAGAGGCAGAAAAAGGAAGCAGAAACCCACAGGTTATGGCACAAATTGTTCTGTCTTTTGGAAAGCAGGAGGGACAGAGCCCAGCATCACTCAGCTCAACAGAACTGCTTTGTTTGGCACAACACCACGTGAAGTGGCTGAGTCCCAGGGTTGAAAGTGTTGCAATAAAAATATTAAATGGGTTTGCACGTGGAGCAAAGACCACTGAAGTGCCCAAAACATGGTAGTGAGGAGTTTAGGGATTTTAGCACATTTCAGTTGCTACCTCCAGCCTCCCCRCAGCCTGGTTACTCTTCAGTTTTAGGCCAGAGGGGTTTTTGTGCACACGCTGGTTGCTTTTAGCTGGCTACAAATGTTACAGACAATTGGATTTCTAGAGCAGCAGCATTGCTGTGTTGCTTCCCTCACCTCCAAAATTTCTGGGTAATTTTCAGTGGCACACTCGGACCCACAGTGTCCCAAAACAGTTTTCCAGTAGCACAAAAGATCAGTCGAAAGTTTCACAAAATCTCAGGCTTTTTGAGAGCTTATTTTTAATGATTTTTCCTTRCACGTACCACCAGGCTTTAAAATGTGTTCTTTTAAATAGTTTCTCTTTTATTAAAAACCGACAACAGCAACAAAACACATGAGAGTAATACACAAATACATCATGTGATGTTCCTAAGTATCCCTGTGATTTCAAAAGAACAACAAAGTATTTGACAAAGACCTTGATGCAAACAGCTTCCAAGTAGAAAGAATGACTGGTTCTAATAAAATCCACTCCCTCCTGATATCCTGTGACCTTGAACAGGAGTAAAATMTAAATAAGAACATGACTTGACTCATATTAATAAATGTTTTTTTGGTGTACATAATCATATAAGTTGAACAGAATCTCATACGAGTGTAAAATTCATAGTAAAGATGTCTTTATTCCAAAATAATAATAATAATAATAATAATAATAATATAATAATGTGTTAGGCAGACAGCTACAAAACATCTACACAAGACTTTGGTAAGAAATGTTCATGATAGCTTTTTTCATAATTCCACAGCAAACAAAAACAACAAAGGAAATCTAAAAATGCAATCAAACAAAATTCTGTTTAACTCATGTGTRGCACAAACAGAGTCCTACTGTACATTTGTTAAGCCCCTAACTTTTTTATTGTGTGTAAAGATTCTATCCTTTGTATATTAGAAAAAAAAGGTACTGACAATGCTAGGATCTGGTAGTTGAGGTCTACAAAACTGGTGTGACATCTGTGCTTTGAGTTCAGCAGGATTATTCAGGACATCAGAACAGTAACAGTTCTTATTTTTATTGACTCATAACCAGTGCCTATTACACTACTAGAAAGTTTACAGTAACAATGCAAGATTTCTACATATTGTATATCAGAGCTTTATCTTTTTTTGTTCTGAATAGAAAATCAACCTCTTTTTTTTTATTTCCTTCACTTGTTTTTGTTTGTGTTTATTTTTTTTATACAAAATGTAACAAGCCTAAATGTTTCTCGTGTWTCAAGTTAGAAGAAAGACAAGAGATCTGTAAAACGTTTTGACAGAAAAACGAGTGTGAAGAGCTGAACAGAAGCAGGAGTGGTCACACATCTCTGACCCGGTGCAATTACCTTGTCATTTCATCTGTTAACAAGGTGGGGYAAAAAGCAATTTGCAACATTCAGAACTTTAATGAGCCTAAGAGAAATGACTGGAAATCACACTGAACAGCCTTCTAAGAGAGAGAGAAAAAAAGAAAGGATCTGGAGAACCAAATTAGTAAGAAGCACAGAGAAAGGAATGCCAGATTGTTTCAATGGACAATTTTGTGGGTAAGTTCAGAAAGGTGTTGTACGTTTTCTATAAGTGTATTTGCACTCTGTGGCCTTTGGCAAAGGGAATATTCAGTAGACAAAACAGCTTGGTGAACTGGAACAAATGTGAAAATGAAAATACAACACTGGGTTTCACTGATTATTTGCTGAAACAGGCATGGTTTTGCAAGATAAGCTTGGACAAGTGGTTGATGAGATAAATCTGGTTCCTGAACTCGGCACATTCTTTCCATTCAGGAGAAACTTCTGTTCCCTCTGCCCCAGGCTCACAGGTCCTTCAAAGCCTTTAAAAGCACTCTGCCACACATTTTATGGCCAAAGATTACTTTTCTGAGTGAATGGCCTCATTCAGCTGGGACACTTTCTGTCAGCTCAGCCAGAGATGTGGCTCTGCCCTGGCACTGATCATTTGTGCTTTTCTCTGCAGTTTCTTTACCCAAAATATGCTCAGCTGGTCACTCCTCCAGCTATAGCACTCCACTGTTTTTGTTTTTTTTCATTGGGTTTTCTTTATTTTTGGTCATACAAGTGAAATGTAAGGTCCTAAATGCATGACTGAGGGCCAGTCTTGCTGCTATGCTGTCATGGCAGTGCTGCAGAGACARAAACTGCACGATTTTTGAACAGGCACAAGGAGGCAAACTATCTGAATTAATATTATRAAGTGAGCCAAGCTGTGCAAAAAGTAAAATGTTTGGTTTTAGCATTAAACCTTGCTGTATTCTTTTTTTCTCCTGGTTTGGTTGGCTGTGGGTGTGCACCCATTTCATTCAGCAGCAGCAGCAGCAGAGGGCTCACACTGCCCTTGGTTCCATTACTTCCCTGGCCTTTCCATAACTCCAAATCTGCAGAAAGCAGTAAAATATCTTGAGAGGGGGTGGGATGTGATGGCTGTGGAAATCCTGAGCAGCCCTTGCAGTGCTCAGAGGAGAATTGCTGATGAGCAGCCCCACAATGAATGCACAAGGTGCAGAGGATCCCCAGGGTGGTGCTGGTGGGGAAGATGAGCAGCTCAGAGGGCTCTGGTGCACAGCAATATTTAAAACCCAGCTGTCAGGTCCTCAGGGTAGTGACCAAGTGTTAAGGGAGTGAGTAAATTACTTAAGGCTGGTTTAGAGACCATTAAAAAAAAATTCTCTCCATTCATTTCTCTCAAGCTTAAGTGTGGGCGTCAACAATCTTTATTTTCAGTGCACTGCTCTTACTTCAGATGAGACATAGGGGGATGCTGCCTTGCCTGGACCAAGATGTAACCCATCACCTTCCCCTCTTAATGTTAGATTATGACAGGAAAATAGAATTGCAGGAAAAGATTGTGTTCCAATAGCAAGTGGGGCCCAAGGGTCTCCCTGATCACACCTAACTCTGTGTGGGGATGAGAGCTAAACTCTGCAGGAGGTGGGGTAAAATAGCAAATAGAAGAATGAGGAGGTATTTAACCATCTCAGGTGTTTTTTGAATCACTTAAGTAGTCAGGGAGGGCATTTAACCTGGCTAGGATATGCACAAATGGGTAATTCTCCCAAATTTAGTAATTTTTAGATTACCCTATGCTCTGAGTAAAAAAAAGACATAAATGACACTGCTGTAAATGTATTCTTGTGCCAATCTYTAATCAGGGTTTTTTTAAGACTGTCATTGTTTCCTTTCAGAGGCTCATTTCAGTTTTAAGGGATGCATGAGAGCCTGGCTCACCTCTTCTCTACCATTCTTGTTTTATTATAAACCTGTCTCCCTCTTCTRCTGTGAATAAAATCCTTGTGAAACTGAATCTAATTTTTTTGTGTCCCTCATGTGGAAGACATCCTGTGGCACAGCTGCTGCAACCCTCTGGACCAATTTCTACTAGTTCTGTGTCCATTTTGAAAGGCAATGGACTGTACAGATATTATGATATTTGCATGTTTTCTTTATGTGCTGTCTTGGCTGTGTGTGGTGCTCAGACATCACTGTTGAGCCACAAAAATTCTTTCCTTTTAAAGTTTTGAAGAATAAAAAGACCTTCTTTCATGGACCACAGCATCCATGTGAAGAAAAGTGTTTAGATTATTATAATAATAATAACTATCAGCTTAACCCAATAGTGTAAAATGATAAACATGCACCTTTAATGTTATTGAACCAGCATTAGTGACATTACTCCTTGGCATAGTTGTGTAATCACAGAGGCACTGCTTTGGATTTTCAAAATCAAATCTAGAGAGAAATCCTCCCACAGATGAAACTTCCTGTCACTTTAACTTAGTTTTATTAATATGCATGCCTCCCATGTCTTTACAAGTGGTATTTCTATATGGCTATTCTGTGTCCACAGATGTGTCTGTATTTTAGTTAAATAACTCACCATGACTTCACTATTTTATGCATMAAGGGCTGGCTGGAGTAACAAAGACTTACTCTCAGCATAAATCCGTGAGGAAATATTTATAAAATATTTTTCTTGCACCAGCAAGACTAAAAAGCAAACCACACTGCAAAAATGAAAACTAATATACACTTTATATTTTGTTGTTGTTGTTGTTGTTCTAAAAAAACAAACCAAGGTTGACTTTCCATTTAGCTCAGAGTGCATCACTTGGAACCTTGTGTTTTGTTAACAAGGATGGACATTACATGCTCTCAGCTCCTTTTTGTCCTTGCAGCTGGTAAACTGAGTGCTTTTGGACCTCTTCTTTACCATCATGTAGCGCTCCTGAATTCCACCTCCACAGAGTGTAGAACACTCTGTCCAAGCAGTCCATGGTTTCATCCTACAAACTGAAAAAAAAAAAAAAAGAGATTTGATTAAGTTTTTAGTAGTAGAAACCCCTGCTTAGTATATACATAACCAAGTTGCATTTCTCAAACACTGGGAAAAGTAAAAAGAAAAGTAAAAAAGACAGATAAAATGATGAAATCGTTAAATGTCAGACAAGCATGAGCCACAACTTACCAGTAATTCCTACCCAGAAAATGTTAATTATACCACAAGATATGTTTTGCTGATTTGAGGAATCAGCACTTGATGATACTGTCCCCCATTGGACAAGCAGTTTGAGCAGATTCCTGGAGCAGCCTGAGTCTGCATCAGACTGCTGAGGTGGAAATGAGTTCAGTTTTGAAATTCAGCATCCGGTCCAGGAACAAATATTTTAACTGTTTGAAGCTAACAGGATGTAAAGATTGCCACCCAGATTTGCAGAAACTGCAATCACTCCTTTGCCAGGAGTAAAGTTTAAACTGTTGCTCACTTTTGTGTGGAGTAGCTGAAATATTTTTAGTGCTGGAACATGGACAGATGTGGGCCTTTCTCCATGGTGCCCTGAACTTAGGCTGGGTGATTTTGGTGATGGGCAAGCACTGCAAGTGGCTGTGTTTTATTGACTGAAGTGCTGAAGGTGCTCTCACAYAATGTGCTGGAGCTGCTCACAAACTCCTGTTGATGCCTCAGCTTTGGTTTTCATATTTTTCACATTCTGTGCTGCTGTAGTGTGTGGGTCTGGGCTCCATATTCAGGGATGCTGAGCTCTSTGCACAGAGCAGGGAGACAAAACAATTCCTGCTCCAGCTGGGCACCAAGGACAAATGATCCAAATCTCAGCCCCAGAGCACAAACKCCGTGGGCTGCAGAGAGAAAAACAAGCAGGGTGGGACTGCAGGGGCTKAAGCTGGAATGGGACAATGAAGTGCAAGATGCAAATGGAGCAGAACTGATSCCAGGGAGAGACCCCGGGAGCGCTCGTGCATTTTGGGGCCATTTTGGGTTGTGCTGCCCAAGGTGGATCCATGGAGGCCTCTTAATAAATCCCTGCTTTATTCTTTAGCTCTGTCCAGCCTCTGCTCTAGCTCAGCCTCCACAAGGCACCACTGTCATGCAGAAAACCACTACAGGTGCTTTCACACTCACCTGGATATTGCTCACTGTCTAAACTCTTCTTTGCTTGTTCGCTTCTCCTTTTCTCCCGGGCCTCCTTCCAGCGCCTTTTTTCCATCCCTGCTCCCCTCAGGCACTTCCTCACCCTGCACTTGGTGCGCTGCACGGTCTCAGGGCAGGCTGCTCCCCCAAACTGGGGCTCTATTTTAATCATCCTCGTCCTGATCATGTGGCCCTTGCCACAGGAGGTGTTGCACTCGGACCACTGGGACCACTCCGTCAGCTCGCAGTGGATGGCTGCAGGGAGGAAGAAACACAAAAAAAAAAAAAATGACACCAAATCCAAAACACAGAAACACACAGATGTGCCTGATGAATCTTTGCAACCCCAACTACACTTCAGCCTCCAATCTTCTCAGCAATTGTTTGGAGGCTGCATGTCAGAGTTTTCCAAGTCCATTTCTAGCAGAAGTGTTATTTGACACGCTCTACGATTTCTTCTTTGAGAGTGGTGCTGGCAGATCACTAAACTTACAAAGAACATATAAATAATTCTCCTGTGCCTTCTTCAATTTTCCCACCCATCTGTCTGTTTTGTAATGAAAAGCTGCTGAAAATTMAGTTATATTTAAAAATAATTTGCTACCTCTGAGATCTGAGCCTTGCTTTGCTGGCAGTGTTATGCAATAAGCCACATTCACTAATACCATTATATCTTAAAAGTCTTCATCTTTCAGCACCACTTAACACTTACAGCCCCAGTGAATAAAAATCAAAATGATATTTCACATTATTTAAGAAAAGCTGAATGAGCAATTACAGCGTAAAAGCCCTTTTAACCAATAATTTCTGTGAAAAATAATGTAATTTGTGATAAAACCTCACAAACTAGCTGGAAACAGGATGCTAAAGGCAATCATATCTCATTCATTCAGCAGTGCCTTAYGCTATCACACTTCACAAAGACTGAAAAGCAACCAGAAATTTGCTCTACCCAAGAAGTGGGGGATTTTAATGGAATAAGGTAAAAAAGTCTCTGCAGCTGCCTCCACACCATCCAGTAGCAGGCTGCAGAGTGATACCACTCAGAGGTGTATCAAAGGTGGAGAAAGCCTCTTTTGTGCTCTTTCTGAGCTGAAAGAATCCCACAGGTGATTTCAACTCTTCTTTCCTTCTTTCCTGGCACACTGTCTGCATTTGAGTGATAAACCAGGTTTTATAATTCTGACTTATTTCCTACTGAGGAGTTGCCTGGAGCTGCAGCGTGTCAAACATGCAAAGCTGTATTCCCATGGAAATATTGGGAATAAGCATGGGGTGATGTAGGGTAAGCTGAATTTAAGGGACAGTCATATTTCAGCTCTCAGTTGCTGAAAGTGTATGATAATTATGATGATAATTATGATGATAACAATAATAATAATAATAAAATTTTTTAAACAACGCATGCTTGATGCGCTGCCTGTTTAAGAAGTGATGCTAAGAAGTGGTGATGGAGGTTGGATCCATAGATTTTGACACATAATTAGCCTCCCCTTCCCAGGGAATTCTCCAGACTTACGGCATTCTGGCAGCATGCATTTCTCTGCTTGCTCCAGCTCCTCGTTGCAGTCTCCCAGCTCAGCAGCAGATTTCAGCATCCTCTGCCTGGTTCTCATTCCCTTCCCACAGGTTACACTGCAGTCACTCCACTCAGACCAGGGAGACAGCAGGCAGGGGATGGTATCTGGTAGGAAATAYAAATGTAATTAATTCTCTTACTATTAACAATTTATTCCTATAAATAAAGTATGAAGGTGTACATTTTGAAAATAATACAGGTGGAAAATGTGCTATGTTTTATCTGTCATCAGCCAATTCTGCTTGCTTGTCACAAGCTGAATGGTGCTGCTGAWGAAGCTCAGAAAACTTCATATTAAATTGAAAAGTTTGCTTGATTTAAATATCTTTGCTATCTTTTCTTGTATCTAAGTCATATCTGCTGGGTCTCAGTGCCTCTGGGGAATAAATAGTTTAAGGAGCTATGTTTCAATCACAACTCCTGTAAAAAAAAAAAGGATTGTTGCAGTGAATAGAACTGGAAGTCAATTTAGTCTAACAAGTGAAGTTTCCATATCTAATCTACCAAAAATATTTTAAAAATTATCTCTGAGGAAAATGTAACATTTCATAAGAAATTAATAGTGACAGTAGGGGTGTGGCTGGCCGACTGCACAAACAAAACACCTCKATTTCTGAAATTTTCAGGGGTTAAAAGGGGAAGGCACTGTTTCATGTGTTTTATTCTAGCCTTATGGTCAAATATACCTCATATTGCATAAARTAGAGTTGTTTAGGTYTGGCTTGCTGATACACACACCACTSTGTGGYTCATACAGCAACAGGACACCACTGAACATTTTTATTGAAGATCTCATCCTGATAGTGAATGTGCTACTTAATGCACAGTGCCTAAGATTTTTCTCCCTATTTTAGGGAGGACAAGGAAAAGCAGCATTGCTCCTGGTTCAGCTGTGTTCTCTGTGTGCTGGGGCAGTGTGTCAGAAGTGATGTTTGCTCTCAGAGCAGGGGAGYGGAGCTCCTGGCCACTCACGGCACTCGGGCATCATGCACTTCTCTGCCTCCGTGGTTTCTGCCTTGCACATGGATCCATCAGCAGGAGTCATCTTGATCATCCTGTGCCTTCTCTTCATGCCTGTGCCACAGCTYGCGCTGCACTCGTCCCACTCACCCCACTCTGTGACCAGGCAGCTGCTGGGAGCTGTTCAAAGAGGGCACAGAACATTGCTCATCAGTGTCACAGCATCAGCTCAGCTGGGAGGGACCCCAAGGACCCCCATGGAGTCCAGCTGCTGGCCCTGCACAGGATCACCCCCAAAAGTCACACCTTGTCCCCGAGAGTGTTGTCCAAACCCTTCTTGAAGTGAGGTTCATGCTGTGACCACTTCCCTGGGGACCCTGTTTCAGTGCCCAAATTTTTTCTGATATCCAAACTAAACCTCCCCTGACATGACTTCAGGCCATTCCCTTGGCTCCTGCCACTGTCACACAGAGCAGAGATCAGTGCCTGCCCCTCRTCTTCCCTTTATGAGGAATTTGTAACTGCACTGAGGTCTCCCCTCAGTCTCCTCTCCTGCAGGCTGAACAGACCCAGTGCCTCAGCAGCTCCTCTCATGGCTTCTCCTCTGGAACCTTTACCATCCTCGTGGCTTCCTTTGGACACTCTCTAATGGCTCAATAACTTTTTTTCCATTGTGGCATCCAAACCTGCCCCAGCACTCAAGGTGGGGCTGCCCCAGCTCAGAGCAGAGTGGGACAATCCCTCCCTTGCCCTGCTGGTGATGCTGTGCCTGATGTCCCCAGCACAGGGATGTCCCTTCTGGCTCCAGGGCACTGCTGGCTCACATTCAGCCTGCCAAGGACCCCCAGGTCCCTTTCCCTGGTGRTGCTTTCCAGCCCCTCATTCCCCAGTCTGTCTGTACATCCAGGGCTGCCCATCCCAGGTGCAGAATCCAGCACTTCTCCTTGTTAAACTTCATGTGGTTGGTGATTGCAGAGCTCTTTAATTTGTTGAGGTCTCTCTGRAGGGCCTCCCTGCTTTTGAGGGAGTCAGCAGCTCCTCCCCAGTCTTGGATCATCTGGGAATTTGCTTTGTGTCCCTTCCAATCTTGCCTCCAAGTCATTAATTAAGGTTTTGAAGAGCACAGGACCTAAGATGGAGCTCTGTGGGACCCCAGTAAGGCTCATATAAAAAACGATCTGGGCAGTGCTCCTGCTACTGGCTGGATTTTATGAAGCTGAATGAAATACTTACAGCATTCCTCATTTACAATACACTTCTCAGTCTCCTCAGTGGGCACTTTGCACATGGAGCCATCCTCAGGGAACTGCTTTACATATCTCTCCCTGGATCTCGTCCCCATCCCGCAGGAGACGCTGCAGGGGGACCAGGTGATCCAGTCAGACATCATGCAGGTGGAGCCATCTGGAACACAGAGAGTACTCAGGGGTGGGGARTGATCAGTGCAGGACACCCCCAGCCAGGGAARAATGTGCTCTGGGTCCYTGGTTCAGGAGSCTGAACAATTGCTTTATTAAGCTATACTATATTACAKWAAWACTATACTYTATTACACTAATGCTATACTAAATTACATACTAAAGAGATACTATMCTAAAGAATACTAAAGAAAAACCCATGYCTGTCTGGAGACAGCCAGGACACAGCTTTGACCCAATTGGTCAATCAGCAGAATCCAATTAACAAATCACTTTGGGTAAACAAGCCCCATAACACATTCCACATGTGCCAAASAACAGGAGCASCAAGTAGAGATAAGAATTGTTTTCTCTTCTTCTCTGASCTTCTCACTGCCTTTCCCAGGAAAAATCCTGGGAGYGAGTTGTGCCTGCTGCTCTSTCTGGAAAGAGCTGAGGCCACAGGGATTGACAGAGCTGCTGCCCAGTTGTGTGCAGCATCCCTCCTGTGCTGCCTTTCCCACTGTCCTCTCCTCCACTGCAGCCTGTTGGAATGCATGAATAGAAGCCTGTCTGAGTCCCTCAGGGAGAAAAAGAAATGCAGGGTTTGAATCAGAACCTCTAGAGAAGCTGAAATATATTAAGCCACACAGACATGAAATAAAAATATGTTTTAGTTTTAAGTAAATAGAAATATATCTTGCTTTAAGAGCTGTGTTAGCTAGTAAAAGGCCCTAAAGCCTAGTTTAAAGTTCAGTAACTTTGCCCCAGGCATAACAAAAACATAGCAGAACATTGCTTGCCTTTCTAGATAGAACAGATGGAACTATCCAGGTAAATAGATAAAATTATGTACTAGATTTTGGGTAAGAACTGATACTACTTTCACACATTAGAATAGTGTAAAAAAAATGCTTTAGAGTCGTGTTTTTAGCCAATTGGATAATTTATGAATAAAACCCCTGTACTGGGGTGCAAAGAGGATAGATGAAAGGAAGGAAGAAGAAGAAAAAAGGTGGGAGCTGCTGCAGCTGTTTCTGCTCTGGARTTTATGCCAGAAAACTTTTAGCACAGACTTTAATGCCCTGAACTCCTCACCTTCGAGACCGATGTATTCATGCAATYAACAACTTTACTACACCCAAAAACTGCTCCTGTCTCTTTGAAGACCCAAGACCCACAGCATCCCTCACACCTCATGCCCTGACACAGCTGAGATGCAGAATTCACCACAGACAGCTGCCACTCGTGTTCTTCAGCAGTTTTCTCTTGGCCACAACCCAAGCCATACTACAGCAACTGACATCCCTGAGAACTTTAAAGGAGCAGCAAACTCCACAAGGCATTCTTCTCCTCCACCTTSCACTCCTGGTTACCTTCATCACTGCAGCCTGGGCCCATGCAGGGCTGGAAGTCTTGGGTGTCTGGGCAGGGCACGCTGAGGTCCAGCTGAGCTTTGAGCATTCTCTGCCTCATCCTCTTGCCCTTTTCACAGGTAGAGGAGCTGCAGGCTGACCATGGGGACCAGTTTGAGTAGATGCAAGTCTCAGGGGTGTCATCTGAAAAGTGAGGAAAGGCACTGGATGTTAAAAATGGTTTTCCATTTTCTTCCTTTTTCTTGGTTGATGATTACTTTAGATTACAACAGAATATATTATTTCCTTCTGCATTCTATCCTCTCCATTTTAGCCAAGAAGAAAAAAATAAATTCCAACTGCCAACTTTCTTTAAAAAAAATTATTTGAACCCCAAAAGTCTTCTCTCTTTTATTGCCTGTATTGTTATTGTCATCTCCTAGATATACATGCAATTTCTTTTCTGCACAAGGGAGAGGTAATAGAAGAGACCAGAAGAGATGAAAACCTAAATCACTGTTTGACAGTGAGTGGAATTTTTGTTCCTAAGTCAGTTTTGTACCTTATCAACAAGAGACAGCAGAGAATGGAACAAAATATAAATTATTAGTAGAGCACAAATTAATTTCAAACGTACCTTCTTCTTTTTCCTCTGGTGCTAGATCTGCCACYATATCATCTATGTTATCAGGAACGATATTGCACTGCTCCCCCTGCAAAAAAAAAAAAGATTGTGAACACTGAGGAGAGGAAACTCATCCATGAGGGGTMAAACCAGTACATTGTGAGACACTGCTGTGTCTGCAGCATCTTTTTCTCTTCAAATTCCTAGGTGTACATAATGAAAATCCCCAATAAAGGAAATGCAACGATTGCCAGAATTAGAACTAACACCTTAAGACAGTTWAAATTTTTTCTGCCATTATCTTTGCTGTGGGTAGGTTAAGGAGTGTAGATTTGGAGGGAAGGTGGGGAAAGAATGGATGGGGTTTTTTGTTTATAAAGTGGATTTTGACTTGCTTGAGAATTTTGCTTATATGTATTCTACCTTTCGTGCAATTCTCTCAATGACAACTCTGGCCACCAGCTTGATAGAGCCTCCTTCTGGATCATAAAATGGGCTTTGAGGATGATCTAAGCTTGTAAGAGGTCTGATCTTCTCCTGAGGCACTGTAGGTTTGTTAGGAGACTGCAATCAGAAAGGAAAAAAAAGTGTTATAAAAGAAACTAATAGTTAATCTGCAGAAATTAAAACTTCTCTGAAACGCTAAACTGCAAAATTCCAGTGTGAGGTGAACTTGGTGCACTCATACTTACTGGTATGGGGATTTGTTTTGTTTTGGGGTTTTTTGTGGGTTTTTCTGTTTGTTTGGGGAGTTTTGTTGTTGTTGGTTTTGCTCTGCTTTGCTGAAAMAAATAGTTGAAATTTCCTGTGCCAAACAGAACAGTTGGCATTGGGTTGAAACAGCCCCAAACTGAAGTTGATGATGGCACTGCTTTGGTCTGTACAAAAGGGCACCCAAAGGCTTGGTTGTGYCCAAAGCCCTCTGTTTATGCAATAGGTGAATTTAACAGGTGAACATAAATGAGAAATTCTTTACTGTGCTGTGTCCAAGCCCTGGGAAAGACTGCAAGAGTGGGTGCAGAGCTTTCCTTACTGAGGGTATTCAAGAGCTGTACAGAATCCTATAACCTGCTCTAGGATGACCCTGCTTAAACAGGGAGATTGGACCAGACTGGACTCACTGTGCTTCCTTCCAACCTTACCCATCCTGTCCTTCTGTGATAAGAACACCCCAGGTGGATCTCACATCATCCCACCAGTGCCAGTGCTGAAGGAGCTCAGGCAYCACCACCGGCAGTGAGGTGTACTTAACATCCCTTTAAACAAATAGGCTTTCATTTWAAGAAAAAATTGAGTAAAAAGTATAAAAGGCATCCCCATGGATCAAACTGCTTTCCTACTGCCCTGCTCTGAGGGGATGATTTGGATAAATGGCAGGTAGAGCCCAAACCTCGTAGGTGACGCCGCTGTCGGTGCCGGCYTCCCAGGGGATCAAATCCTGCACCACCTTCTGGACCCAGCCGCAGTCCTTGGTGCACAGATCCTCGGCAGAGAGCCCCACGTTCCAGTCGGGGCTGGGGCCCAGCATGGTCAGGAAGGACATCAGGTGCCGGTGGCGATCCACGGAAAACTCAGCAGAGGGAGCAGCTCTCCTGCAAATGCGGGGGAAGAGCATCAATGACCGAGCCGGAGGGAGCTGAACCCGGACAGCTGCAGCATCAGCCAAGGAGTGATTGCACTTCAACACATAGATAACAGCGTGGGAAATGCATTTGTAGAGAATTTTTAGTCTGACAGAAGGTTTACATAGCGTGCATTTGTGCGCAAACCTTGAGACAAGAAACGTTGATTTAGAAATGTTACGGACTAGGATAGGCATTGTTGAGAGAGAAATGGAACTAGGAACAAGTTTTAAAGGATGGTCTTGTAYGCAAGATTAGATACTTTAGAGAAATAGAATTATGAAAGATATATTGTAGTAGGATGTATGAYGGGTAATTTTAGATTGTTAGTTTCAAGGTATTTATAGTATGGTGTGGTAAAAGTTGATAGGTTAAGAAATGTTTGTAAWGTAATTWGGAAATAYTTTTTGATTGTGACACTAAATATAATATATGTATTATATARTAATTATAATATTTGTACTGTCCTACCTTTCACATGAGACTAAAAATAGAATAAAAGTTTTTAAAARGCCTCWCAGTTGCCCCATCTCCAGGTCAGAAAAGAACTCAATTCGACAATATAGAAATGCAGAGCTGCAGCACTGTGCTTATGTGTTAGTGGGACAATAATAATAAAAATATRTGACTTGCAAAAACCAGGGCTAAAATGGCAGAGAAATACCTTGATTGTTGGGTTACTTTTTACCCCAGCCCCCAAAGCCAATATGAGTTTTTACGCCAAAAGTTCTCGGAAGGGCTACTGTGTGMGCAGAAAAGAACTCATTAATAGAGTTGGAATGCTCCTGGGAATGAGAGGTGAGGGTCACTGCCAGTCCTGGAGGGCTCAGCCAAGGTTTGGCAGATGCTGGGGTGGGTGAGAGCTCCTTTGCCCATCCCACATTCCTTGGGGAGGGAATCTGCAGCATCACCCCGGGCTCTGCCCTGCTGACGGCAGCTCCCACATCCCAGTGAAATAAAACCATTCCAGTGGCAGTGAAACCAGCCCTGGKTGGAGGCTCCTGCTGGCACATGAGGAGCTGGAACCCCTCAGGGTTTTTTTCTCCTGAGCAACAACAAATGCAGAATTATTTAAAATATTATTTTGCAGATTCTGTTCTAATTCTGGTCTGATGTCAAAGCAAATTTTCCCCAGGTACAGGACTTGGGTTAATAGAGTCAAGTCGAGGTTTTATTGGTTTCTTTTCAGTTTTATGCCAAAATACACTGGTTCAGAGTATCTACAGACCACATTTATTTTAAATATGAGACGTTTTTACAGTCTTATTTGTCCTTCCTTTTTTTAGGTAGGTAACCAATAATAATGCCRATGCATGCTTAGCAGTGCACAGACACTGCTCTACTGTAGTCATAAAGAATTTATTCTTCCTATAAATGCTTATAAAAATGTGGTATTTATTTGTGGGGTTTTTTTTCTGGCTCAAAGCACTCTTAGTACATTAAGAAAACCAGAACAGCTCAAAGACAATGATTTTTCAGTAGCTATGATGAAGTTTCAAAAGTAAGATATCTAAAAGTTAGCATGTTTAGTTCTTCAGTAGGCAAGTTCAGAAGAATTTGCTAYTATGTAAAATGTTCTGGCCACTTCTGTTCCAGAGTCTTTAGAAGTTGTTACTGTCTTACTGTGTAAATTATCTTATGTTGAATTAAAGACTCTGAGCAGAAGAGTTGCTAAGTATTTGATGTCATTAATCCTGCCTTTCCCAGAAAGAAATGCAAATTACTTTTTTTTTCCATTAGAGATAGAAGTCTGATTTCAGTTTGTCTAATGCAAAGTCATAAAATAATGAATGACAGTATCAACTTCCCTCAGTGAATGCAGCATCCTGATATATTTGTCATGCACAGAGCTGTGATTAGTCTTAAAAAGCCTATTAACTGACTTCAAGTAGCTAAAGGATTTACTGCATTACAAGGGTTTCTAAGAATTCCCTATAGGAATTCTGTATTTCAAACAGGGTAAGCAATACACTGTAAAAATATCAGAGATGTGTGTTTGTGTAGCTGATGTTTAGATGGAGAATATGTCTGACATGGACATGGCAGAAGATCATACTCATAATGATATTAATCTAAATAAAAATATGTTTGTATTTAAATTATAGCTATTATTTATTGTAATATTATTTAGTATTATTTATATTTATTTTTATATTATACATATTATTTATATTTAAATAATAGTATTATTTAAATTATATCTATATCAGTATTGAAACCCTGTTAAGGAACACTTCAGGGTGAGATTCACTCTGCCTCCAAGACTTTGAATGTGTTAAACATCAGTAATATTGAGCCTGCCATAATTTTCCAATTCAGAGCACTTTGCCAAAAATCACCTATCTTCTGCTRCTTTGTTAGGGCAGGTAGATAATGGTATGGCCATTTTATCCTGTAACAAGTTAAGAAAGAAAATATTCATAGAGGACAAAATGGGGGCTTCTCTCTTCCCTCTTTCTCTTCTCTCTTTCTCTTTCTTCTCTTTCTCTTTCTCTTTTCTCTTTCTCTTTCTCTTTCTCTTTCTCTTTCTCTTTCTCTTTCTCTTCCCTCTTTCTCTCTTTCTCTTTCTCTTTCTCTTTCTCTTTCTCTCTCTTTCTCTTTCTCTTTCTCTTTCTCTTTCTCTTCCTCTTTCTTCTCTTTCTCTCTTTCTCTTTCTCTTTCTCTTTCTCTTTCTCTTTCTCTTCTCTTTTTTCTCTTTCTCTTTCTCTTTCTCTTTCTCTTTCTCTTTCTCTTTCTCTTTCTCTCTTTCTCTCTTTCTCTTTTCTCTTTCTTTTTCTCTTTCTCTTTTCTCTCTTCTCCCTCCACTCCTGTGCAGACATTTTCCAAATGCAAGCGAATTTGACAAATTTTTAAGGGCATGGATACTAACTTGAACAACAGTTTTTKAATGTTTCCCAACATCCAAACTCCAGAGTCCTTCCTGAGGTGCTGTAATTGAAGGGAAATGGGCTGATTCAAGGCACCACCCATAACTTCTACCCAGATGTAGGGATAGGCACAGACTGAGCTTATACAACAGAAAACTCTGGGGGCTTTTGTTAGCTTTTTAATTATCTGACAAATTTCAGCTCTTTCCAATATCCAATGAATGACAGATTGATGAAGCTGGCAGAACCTCAGTTCTTCCTGCATKCCTCAGCAACACATCTGGCTCAAATGCCCCTAGGACTGCACTGTGGATCTCCATGAAYGAAACCAGTGCAAAAATTTATTCAGCACACCCCAAACCCAACTTTTTTTTTCATTTTTGTATCATCAACACCTTGGATAAAATAGGAATTCAGATCATCTTTTTTCTCTTTCAAAAGTTTAGAAGGTGTTCTCCTGCAACAGGTTGAGCATGTCTGGCAAAGCCTGAAGTGTAAATAACTTGTCGATTTTCTGCAAGAGCCAAATGCGTCCCTTTTCCTTCCTCTGCACAAACAAATGCCTAAAACCAGTGGCAAATGAGAGCTGCAGAGCAAATGCTGACCATCAGGAAAGTGCCAGGGGAGAGCCCTGAGAGCCCCAGGGGGCAGGGGAGCCCTGCTTTCCCTGGCTGAAGCAGGCAGTGATTTTCCACTGTGAGCAGCCTGCTGGCAATTCCTGTCACACAGCACAGAGTGAGGCAAGTCCCAGGCAGCATCCTGCATCCTAATGCTTTCCATTTCCTTTATTTCTATCCAATTTTAGTTTTGTTAGCAGGATTAGGATCTCCAGCTACAGGGATGCCATATACTGAGCAGTGTAGGAAAATGGTCTTTTTCTTTTTCCTCCTCATTTTTGTGTTTGTGTTCTGAACTGTGGGGTTTTTATTTTTATTTTTTCCTTTTTTTTGTCCCCTTTTAAGGCTGAAAGAGCACAAACATYATTTTGCTTCACAAGTTTTCTCCCTAAGTGACAACTTAGTTGCTATCACTGCTGGGGGTGGGGGTTAAGGAAGTCTTTGACAAACCATCAGAAAACTCAGCTTGCTGCAAGACACATTTCTGAGTGTTGAATCAATGTTGTTGTGTTCTACTGAGGTCCAGGAGAAAGGGAAGAGAGCACGCAGAAGGAAGGTGGCTGTGTAGAGTTGCTGAATAAAAATWGCAAAATAATATTTGGCAGAATAAAACTTCATGGTTACTTTTGGTTTGATATTTGATTAGCAAAATAAAAGGAGCAAGTAAGAGAAGAAGTAAAAGGTAGCCTAAGCATATACTCTTTTTTTTTTTTGAGGTAGTAAGACCATTTATAGGGTTGAGATTTTCCCCCCTTTTTGAAATTAAATTCTAATTCAGGCAGTATTATAGATTTTATGCACAGGGAAAAAATCTGATATAGACCATGGACTGAATAACTATATGGAGAGTAAGGTTGTTGGAAATAGCTGACACCTCTCTAGATTTTTTCACAGAGCTGTGTTAAGGTATAATCACCCTAACTCCATTCTTAGGAGTTTATAAAACCATTCTTAYATTTATTTGAGTGTACCAGGATCTGATTTCACTTGTGCCCAGGATGGTGCAGTTGCCTTTTCAAAAAGGAAGAAAAAAGTGGAAACACGTGAACTATTCTAAGTCTGATCAGAGGCAGTGGGTTGAAAGCACTGGGGACCACATTGCCACTGCTTTCATCTCAGTGGRCCTGATGATCAMAAAACAGTTTTGTTTRTTGGMTTTTTTTAAWTAAGAGTTTAGCTGATTATGGGACCATGAAAAAGGAATACTTTCAGAAATCCCAAGTGAACTTTCCATCCTACCCCTAGTAAGCAAAAGTAGCATCCTTCTTTTTTTAGAGACTTGCACTGCATCACAGCTACAATTTCCAGGATGAACATTCCTATTTCTTCATCTTTAGAGCCTTTTGCTATTGATACAAATAACACCATGAGCATGGAAACAAAGTTCCCAC
This sequence comes from Sporophila hypoxantha, assembly GCA_002167245.1. NCBI lineage: Eukaryota > Metazoa > Chordata > Aves > Passeriformes > Thraupidae > Sporophila > Sporophila hypoxantha. Next base: position 54,074 of record NDFG01000487.1, read on the forward strand.
CCTTGAGCTTCCTACCAGCAGCACTTACACAACACCTCTTTTATTGAATAAACTTGAAAGTCAGAACATCCTGAAAAGTGAAGTAGCTTCAAAGAAAAGAAGAGAATTAAGATCCCAAACTGAATGGAAAACACCCATAGAAGTCTGCAACTAACAGAGAAAATTAGGTGAGATGTTGAGATGTTGTATTACTGAGAAAACCATTTATGAAGTGATGGAAATGACTGTTCCTGCATGGACAACAAAGTTCTATGCACAGGGATCAACACCTGACAATAAACCCAGAGTTTCATGTTTGTCCTGTCACCCCAGGATGAGGTTGCACAAGAGGAGGATGAGGAGAATCTTTAGTTCTGATTAAATGAATGGCAGGTAAGCACTTCAGCTAATGAGTAATTTACCCATGTGTATGTTCCCAAAGGGCTAGGGAAAGGGAAGCTACAATAACATGAGCACTGAATCAATGAAATTTGATTGACATCCACACAAAAAGTTGCAAAGCACATTAATGTCAACCTGTTGGTTTCTCTGAGCACCAAAACAGAGGAGGGGAGAGGGGGAGTTTGGCTATTTTTTTTCAAAGGGAAAAAATGAAGAAAGACAGAAAACTTCTTATACATCTATCATACAAACCCCCTACATAACAACCTCAAACACTGCTGTGTGTCAGCTTTTAAACTGAGAATGTTGCTGCAACCAGTTAAAAGGGGTGGAAATGGTACTGCATATTAACTTGGGGATTATKTCATGACCACTGGCATTTAAACCACGCATCAGAACAAATGCTGCTCTAAAATATCAATTATCTGAGGGTTTTTAGAAAGCATCACAAAAGGAAGGGACTTTGTGCACACATGCATTTCAGGCATTTTCATGTTGTCCTATGAGCATGCCTGGATTGCTACTGTAGATAATAATGATCTATTTACTGTTTAACATATCAGCTATTTGATTTAATACTTTCATTCATCGATGGGCATACCTTGATGATGTGATTAACAAATGTGAGCAGGTTTTCTACACTGCAAGAAAACCTCAAGRATCTCAAGTTAGGACTGCAGCTTCTGAAACTGAGGATTTTTTGGTGTGTTCTTTGCAGTTTGTCACAAACAAGGTGTGCTTATGGTGCTGGCAATATTTACCCCTGCTTAGAAGAGCTCTGTGCCCCTTCTTGGATTATTTACTGTGCTTTTACAACCAAACCACGTTTCAGGAGTCACTGGACGCATTCAGGAAATTTCTCTTTGTTTTTCCCAGGAGCTTTGGGGCTACAAATTGTCTGTCTGGAGTAATTACAGCTGTGTTTACACAGGAAATCCCAGGGGTGTTGCTGTGTATCTGCCTCCTTTCTCYCCTGGCTGGTCTGCAGACCCTGCTTGGCCTGAGAAGCAGCAGAGGCAGAGCAGCCTGAAATCATCCCAGCCTGAGATCTGGTCCTCTCCACCCCCCTTAACAGCACCAGATAAACAGCACAGACCTATTTATGATCTGGTTAGCAATGACCTCTGATTTGCCACCAGCTTAACTCATTCTGAGTGTWAGACTACAGCAAAGATCTCCTTTTAACAAAAGCTACCATTCCAATCCATAGAATTGATGGTGCCTTTAACAAATGACACCATCAATACTATTGACTGGAATACCTAAAAAAATGTGGATGCTCCTTCAAAATCCTTTAAAGAATTTTAAAGTYATACTGTCCTACTTCCCAAAACCATTTAATTTGCAAATACCCTAAGATGAGAATTGCATTTTGCACTTCCCCAGTCCCAGTGTAACCTCTGAAGATGCCCAGCACCTTAATTAATAAATGCACATTCCAGTTCATCCAGCATCCCTCTGCACCCAACGTGCACAACCCTTTTGGTGTCTGGAGATGGGGACTGGAGTAAATGTTTAATTCCCATTTCATTAATGACAAAGTGCAAAGGGGTACCAATGAGCAGGTTGAAATTTTGCAAGCAGAGTTGTGCTCACTAGAATCTGGAGTGGCAAATCATGGCAGTTGCTGAGTGAGTGTTTGCACAGGAATGAGGAGGCAGGATCAGGGAGTACACGTGCAGCTGCAGGGAAATGYTGCTGACGTGGTTACTCACCATATTATAAAAGGAAATTATTTGGTTCAAGGAAAGACAGCAGATGGTTGGGAAATAATCATAAAACTGCAACTACCAATGGGAGGAACATGTAGGGAAAGAAAAAAGGCAAGGGGATGAGATGTTTGCAGAATGGGATGAGGAAGTTGGGTTTAACTGGATGGCCTTTAATTTCCATGAACAATGAGTATAATGTTCTTGCAGGGATTGTTCTTAGTTAATTCTTTTCTATGTTTTAATACTCAACTTTTTTCCTTGCCTAGTGACATTTGAATTTTAAGTAGAAGGTAAATGGTGACAGAAAATGGAGCTGCCATATGTGCTCGCTCCGACAAAAAAAAAAAGATCTATACAATTTTTTTTCTTTTCCAASAAACACATATGTTTTTACCTAGAACTCTTTTTTTTCCTTGAGATTGGATTATGAATTTCCTAACGTGGGTGTCAGACCATCTGTCAGACAATGAAGTTTCCCTGGGRATCAGTAATACCCTTAAAAGACAATTCTTTTCTATAAGTGTGATGTAGTTTTTGGATTTTTTAGTCAACAAATGTATATAAAGTTACAAAAATGTCTATAAAGTTATATAAATGTATATAACACTAAATGGCACTCAGCTGACAAGGATTCAGGTAACAGGGTACATCACAATAGCATGGGAATGGATGCCAAGAAATTTGGAGGCAGAAATTTGTTGCCTTGAGCTGCTAYAACACAACTCAGCAGAGTTTTMTCCTGATGTCTGGGAAAAAATAAGAGACTGAGTTAACTTCTCCTTTAAATGGAGCTCTGTAGAGAGCATTAAAATAGAGCAACCAAGTTTGGAGTGTTGGGTTCACTCATTCTTGTCCAATTCCTGAAGTACCAATAAAATGGAAGTTCAAATGATTAAAGATTTTATCTTACATTAATTGTCCAAATATATACATGTAATTTGAGCCCAATCTCACCCTGTCTCAAATAAAAATGCCTGTTATTCTATATGGATTTTTAAAATGTGTATTATCACTGAGATACATCTTCTGAGATTTTTGATGTGACAAATATATCTACTTTGTGGGACAAAACCAGAATTTATATTTAAAAAAACCCTAAATAGAATTAGTTTTTTCAAGATGAACGAAAAAAGAATTTCCATTCATGTCCAATTCTTACATGAAAGCTTCCATTTTGAAGTCAAGGCCTTTTAACAAAGGTGCTTTGATTAGGTTTGCTGATGGATAATCTGTTCACTCAACAAAATCTCTCCTGCATCCACCTGTCAGGAGTTCAGGGACTCAACCAAAGCTTCCAAAGCCAGACAGGTGGGGACACCTGAGGCTCTGGGGTCTGTAGGACAGGACACCAACCGTGTGAAGGAGTAAGATGCAGCAGGAAGGAAGGATGTAGCACAGGAAATTTTCTGACACAAAATACATTTTAACCATTAGCCAAATGCAGAGCTGGAGCACTCAAACTATTTCACAGCTCTGGAGAAATTTCTGTATTTTTCTTCGTGTTATCAAAAGTCACAGCTGASTTTTCCCCTGTATTTTGGTTTTTTTGTATTGGATTGTCCTTTCTGCATTACTGTTTCTGATTAGATTGGGGGTTAGGATTCTATTTTTGACAATATTAAACTTCACTGGATGAATCCCAGTTATCTATAAAATCATAAAAGCAGAAAATAGCTGAGCCAGACACATCATTGTGTTGCCATAGAAACAAGAGACTCTGTCTGGCCTCCTGTCATTTTGTACACAAAACCTCCAAACTTTGAACATGTTTCCTGGTACCATACTGTCATTTTGGGGAAGGAAACTTAATTTCCAGCAGGACTGACAGATATTGGCCCTTACCCCATTTTYGGGTAGGCAGAACAATGTGACAGTYGGGGGTGACAAGGGAGATAAGGATCCCTGGGGGAGAAAAAAACCCTCCAGAGATTTACAGAAATAAAAAGTAAAGACACAGCCTGTAGTGGCACCACTGAAACAAAATGCTGCCTTGCAAGAATAAAAATAGCTGCTGTATAGGGCAACATATTTGGGGAAAACCAACAGAAACCTTTGCAATCCCTCATTATATTAAATTCCTGGGATGCATATCATGAAACAACTACAGTTAATATGACTTCTAATGCTCCAGTTGTACATCCACATTCATAAAAGATTATTTTAGAAAGATCAGAGCTACCAGAACATCATATTTTCTTTATTTTTCTTGACATATCTTTTTGTGGGAGTGGGTACCACAGAATGACTGGAAAGTTCTGGAAGTATTAATTGCTGCTTCCAAAGCTTATAACTGGTTCTAACTGGTCTAACTGGTTCTGTTGAAAATCCAAAGCTAGAAATATTATTTTTTAAAGATTGCATTCCTGTTCCTTTCTGAGGAGTTGACTATGAAACCTGAGTTTTTAAAAGACAAAGCATTTTCAGCATCACTGCATAACACCTGGTGAGGAAGCATTTTTGCCACACAGCTATGGCAAAAGTTCTCATCCAAAAATTGAGTAGATAAATCTGAACAAGATTTATACTTTAGTTAAAGTGCTTTCTTTTTCTTTTATACAGAATGRATTTTTCCTCTGATAAATGGCTTCTTTATGCCTTTGTTATATTTCCTGAAAATGGTTTTACTCTGAAGTTAGTTTCTAAGGAAATCTGCTTGAATTTAGCCTTTTTTTTTTTTTTTTTTTAGTTTTAGGGCTTCAAGATTTTTTTTTTTTTACTTGTAATTGATGTAAGAAAACATCATTATTTTGATAAAGAATGAGGTTTTCACATATATATCAGTTTGTGTATTACATAAATTCAGGTCCTGATTATGTCTTGCAAGAGTAATTCTGCCAGCTGTGACACAGGGCTCAAATACCAATTCACATTTTGTGCTGCTTTCCTCCACTTCTTCCTGCACTTTCACCAAAGTASCTCACTTTAAACTATTAGAAATTGTTTTGCATTCCTGAAAGCTTCAATCCAAAAYTGTCTCCCACATCAGCCTGAGCTCTGCATTCTGATCTAGTTCTCTCTGCAATTCTTTGGATTTCACTGTGGCCTCTGCAGAATTTGTGTCCATCTATTCATGGCATCTCAGATAAGGTCAGTTTCTCAAGGAGCTACCAGATGTTAGCAAGCAATCACAGGAACTCTGAGATTTCTGTGCATTCATTAAACTTGGTCAGATTTGGAGGAGTTTTTCCACTCACTGATTGTCAAGTCATTTATCCGAAGGATGGCAACACAAAACCTCAATCAATAAACAGCTATTAGAACATTCTAAACACAAGTAAAACATTGTATTTTCCTCCAGCTTGGCATGAAAATTTCAATCTGCATAGTTACCATGCAGGGGTTTAAGTTGAGACAAGACATACCTCACACAAAATCTTCTTATAATATTCCCAGGGTGCCTATTGAAGGGAAAATATGGCCCATACAATACAACATTACAGCTTTTATTCTTGTAACAGCCTAGCTGGAGCTGGAGAGAGCCACTTAGGGAATTTAAAAAATACTTTCAAGCATCTCAAAATCTAAATCAACTCATCTGTCAAGAGAAAAGCACATCATAACTCTTCAGGAAAAAAAAAAGTATTTTCTTTTAGGATAACATAAATCCAATGAGGTGTCAAATATAACCACATTTCACTCATTACAATGGCGAGCCTCTGAGAATGAATTTGCAGCTCAGACAATTCATCAGCCTATTCCTGCTTTCAATTCTTCATGCCTTAGCTGCCAGCAGTTTTATTTCCTTTTATTTTTTGTTGTTCGTGATGGGTTGTTATCAACGAGATGGGCTGGTGCAAATGMCATTATTTCTCTGCTGCAAGTTCTGCTTCCCTGGATGCAGCTGCTGTTGGTGGCAAGGATGTTCTTGTGAATTCAGAGCAGCTCAGGCACGGGGATGATGCTGCTCTGATGGCAATGACTGGTCTGGGCTTTTTAGCTGACTTTCCAACCAAGTGTGCCCAGAGACCTTTTGCTTCTGCAAGCTACTAACTGCAACTAAGAACATAAGATGTTTTTGCCCCCAAAATTCCCTAAAAGTTCATCAAAGTMCACTTCAGGCAATAGTAGGATTCTACCTTATTATATTTTAGGAGATTATTATATTTAGGAGATTCTACTTCTATTATATTTCAGTTTTAAATCAATTATTCTTTTGAGCTGTTCKTGTTGTCCACTTTACTCTAGGGAGTGATGCTGGTAACTTTTTAAGTTAACACCTTTTTTTTATTAAAAAAGAGTTTAAGGTAATTCAACCCCAGGCACACATAAGGTGTTCCATGGCTTAAATGCAGCTATGGAAGGATATAAAAACTTGGAAGGCAAGAAAATGCAGCAGCTTTACTATTTTAATATTACAGAGGAAGTGGAAACCAGATTAATGCAGTATTCACCAAGGAGAAAATGTCCAACAAGTAGCATGAAAAAAAAACAACATTATAAGGAATATAAGAAGGACCAATAAATAATAATCTTCCTTATTTTTATATAAGCCTCTGTTGACTCTTATTCACACAAGAAAAATTATCCACACGTGATTTATGTTTCAAGTCATTAGGTGGAACAATGTTTACAARCAATTTGTATAACCAAATATTAATGACATCCAGTGCAGAGATGATTAAAGGACTATGATATGAGCTTTTCTCATCCCTTTGGAGACAACAACAAATATAATTATTTAGACAATTTAGACAATGCCCATCACAGCTGGTTAATTGCAGTTCATCTGTGTTTTGCCTTTCTGAATGCCATTTAAACCCAAACACAAGTGTGCATGTTCAAATATGGGGGTTTGTTGATTTTGTTAATCTCAGTTGGGCAGTCTGAGGACCTGATTAATTGAGGAACTGAATAATTTACTCATTGCTATTGTACATTTTTATAAATCATGTTCTGATACCAAAATCACCTTTATTTATGGGCAGCTATTTATCTTTTTGCATGGCAAGCCAGGAAGTGATTTCATCCCTCTTAATGGGACAGCACAAGGGTTACATCCACTGAAAATGAGCAACCAACCTCAGAATTTACCCCCTAATGCAAAACTAAACTTTTGTGACTTCATAGCATTTTAAAATAAAGGCCSAATTTCAAATATTTTAAGTGGATGGGTAGGAACTGGTAGAATTTTTCCAATGAATTTTAGTTTGCATGCCCTGAGGAATTTGGTGTGGTGCTTGTGAATAGTTCTATCAACCCTCAGTAAGATGTTCTAGGAAGAAATTCCCAGAATTAACTAACAGGCATTGCCAGGTCTGCAGTCTGGTTATTTCATTATTTTTCATCCAAAGCCTCCCTGGTATCAAAGCTGAAAGGTGCCTTGCTTTGAATCTTCCCTTCTCAATGCTGATTAAAATTTAGTAGAGAGCAGCACTCAGCCTTGCCCCTGGGATCCTGAGGGAGGCACAGCAAACCTCTGGCTCCAGGGGAAAACAGAGGGAAGATTTCTGTTTGGGTTTGGTGTGCCCACACCAAGGCAGGGAACGGGACAGGAGCATCCCATGTCCTGCTGACACAACCAAATGGGCCCTCTCTGGAACTTGTGGATTCCCTAAAAACCCAACAATACCACCACTGTGGGAATATGGCCTTTTCTGACCCAGAGATGGGGCAACTGAGGGGCGTTTTAAAAAKCTTATATTCCATTTTCAGTCTCATGGGAAGGGTGAGACAATACAGATGTTATAATTCACACAATTYCAGAGGTCATAATTCATCACAATCAGAAGCCAACTGATTTTGGGTTATGGTGGAAGGTGAGGGAGGTTTTGGGGAATTAGTTTGGGTGGATGTAGTTGAGAAAGTGGAGGAATGTTTAAAGGTATTAATTATGGTATGATATGTTGGGAGCAATTTGGCAGCTGTATGATCTTTGTTTATGGRAAAAGCTCTGAGCAAACACCTTCTGGCCCTGCAAAAAGTGCAGCATTCCCTGCAGAAAGTGAAAACAGCTCTGTGGGAAGGCCATTTAAGGTACATTTCAGCACATACCAGCACTATCTGKCATGCCTTAAAAAATTTAACTGGCATAAACTGCTTAATTATTTGAACTTGGCATTTGTAATAAATAACTGCAGCGGACTGTCTCAAAATTAAACATGATACAAGGGAACAAGCAGATTGCTTTTACCAAAATCTGAGGCAACAATTAAACAGGGAGATAGAGAAATCTTTTTTTCCTCCAGTAAAATCACTGATCAAGGCCACAAATCCACTCTGCACATCTGTTTTGTTTTCCTCCAACAGTGTCCACATTAATCTCTCCAAAATAAATCATTCTCAATGTAGGTAGAACAAAAAGATACTGATTTTGATTTCAGCCTACAAATATTTTTTTAATATAGGTCTTATTAAAAGAAAAATGCCAGTTTTTGTTGTGATTTATATGCATGTATTTTATCCACATATGCAACTTTGAGAGAAAGAGATAATTCACATGGATGAACTGGAAATTAATTTCTCTAATTCTGCAGACAGACAGATAAACAGATCAATTACCTAAATCCTGAAAAATAAGATTAATTCTATCAGATTTTCTGAAAATCTTAAWAAGATTCCTCAAATCACATACTTTGCAGGAGAGCACAAAAAGAAATGGCTACTTGAAACTTTGATTCAAAGAACTARTCCATTATTTTGAATTTAATGTAAATGTTGTAATTTTCTCCTGTTTTCAGTGGAGAAAACTGAAGCAAGTAATAAAAAATCYATTTCAACTAGATGTAAGTAAATTAGAATTTACTTTAAAAGTGCATCTTTGGTTGAACAGCAACTTTGTGGTTTTTAAGTTGAATTCAGTAAATAACAGTCAAAAAAAGGAGACAAACCTCAGTATTTTCTTTTCAAATTTACCTAAATCATGCACTCTGCTTTAAGTAGTGCAAAGGAGTTTAGAAGAAAAAAGAAGGTGGAAATAGAGCCAGACACTTCTGTTCTCCAGGAACTGAACATGGGGTTTTGGTTGTATTTTTAATGCATAGGGTAATGTCGCTAATAGCTATTTTAGTATGTAAACACCTCAGGAATTGAATTAGGAATTTACAGGAGAATAAATGGAGCTTTTTAACAAAGAAAAATAAGATGAGAAGAAGGAGTAATTTTATTTCATTTCAGAAGATAGTAAGGAGTTCCAACTCTGACCTAGGACATTCTCTATATAAAAACATCTAACAACATCTCATCATTTGGTGATCTCAGTGTGGAGGCTGCTCTAGGGGGAAAAAAATTATGGGCACAGSACCAGCAGCAAATTATAGTGAAGTAAGAAAAAAAAAACAGCCAAACTTAAACATTTCAGTAAAAAAAATAAAAGCAAAAAAATTCTAAAAAAATTTTAAATAAAAAAAGCGAGAATAAATAAATAAATAAATAAATAATTTTTATTTATTTGTTTGTTTTAAATAAAAGTAAAGTAAGAAGCAGACAACAGAAAGCCCACAGAAAGCCCAAATATAGATATAGATATATAGATATTGATATAGATATAGATATAGATATATCCAATACAGAAACCCCAAATATTCACATCTGTGTCTTGGCTTCCAATTGCCAAATGCTATAATGGAAATTTATTGATCCAAGCAAATCCAGTGCAGGATCAAAACCTACGCCGAACATTTTTTGTCAAATGGTGACAGAAGAATTCRGGAAGATTGAAAGACCTTTTATTCAAGAATAAAGGAAGGAAAATGCAGCTGAGAATGTCAGCATTTTTCCCCTCTGCCTTGTATGATCTCRCAACTCAAACTTATTTTGGATCAGAGCAGTTTTTCTTTTTTTCCATCAACTTTCTAAGATTACTCTTTGATTTTTGGAACAGTTCAAGTCACATTATCTGTAACAATGCTAAAAACCCATACTTAGGAATTGGCTGTCCCATTTCCTGATATCCTCCATGCCAGCKAGGAGAAACAGCCCCAACATCTTTGTAGTCAGAGAAAAGGCATCAGAGATATGCAAAACTTGAAATGGAAAGACGTGGATGGGATCATTTTAGGAAATTATGAGGTAACCATACCAACTTCTAAATATATAAATACTTACATATAAAAATATAAATATATATAAGTATATAAACACATAAATTTATACATAATAGAAAAATACTTCCATCCATTGGATTTATAATAGGACTAGGCCTCCTTTTCTGCTAGGCTTCACRAGTGCTTATTGGAGCGTTCTCAGGTAATTTTGAAATAAATGGAAAAGAGCTCCTTGAATGGGTGAGGAAAAGAGTCAGATCTGGGCACTGGAAAACCACAGGACCATGACTGCTCACACAAACAGCAGGGAGAGGGGAAATGGAAACAGGAAGGACAATAAGGAAGGAAAGGAGAGTTTTCTAAACTTCAGGCAGTTCAGAATGAAAGTAAGGAAAAATGCCTTTCARTTCAAGGTACATTGGTTGTAACTAAGAATGGACTGAGGCAAMAAAAAGGTTGGAAAGAAAAAGAGGTTTTGCATCAAAGAAAAAAAAAAGTGAGAGAGAAGTAAGAAAATTCTTGTGTACACTTTGTAACAGCTAAACTTTATATGTCAGGTACTCTCACCARGCTGTTTGCCAAGATAAAATACCTTGAATTTTTGCATTGAAATATTTTCTTTAMAGGTTGACCTACTAAACTTTAAATTTACATACTGGAGAATAATTTCCATCCTGTATGCAATCCATGTTTGTGTTTATCAGTGGTAGGCTGTACATGGAYTTTCAGATTCCACAGTGTTGCACAGGGCTACGTGCTCCCCTGGCTTACAGGGAATACAAAAGAGTGCTTAGACCCAAGAATTACTATTCAAATARTTCTCCTTTTGTGTCTCAGTGGTGATGTCCAGATTTGAAATAAAAGGAATAAAGGAATAACAAGTACACCCAAAAAAAAAAAAAAAAAGAAAACAAAACAAAAGATGGCATATATTTTGAGAAAGGGAATTCGAGGCAAAATTTTAAAAGGTACTCACTCCCAGTGAATTMGATGCATATTAACTCTAAAAGTCTTGCCTTCTTTATCCCACATTTCTCTGTCATGGCTTGTTTATTTCACAGGTGCCAGATATGCAGATTTGGACACCAGTGGCACTATCTGGTTTTGATGTATTTTATCCTCCATACCGCCAAAGGCCAACGGTTTGCAGCTGGGTATGAAAATCACATTTTGACTCTGCCTGAACCACGGCCCTGAGGTAGGGGAGCAATAGGCTGTGCACTTGTTTATACAAGAAAGATAAGAAAAATTACTTTGATTTGACAGCGTGCTGGAGACTGATACCAGTGTGCTCAAGGAAGTACTTCAAAGTCAGAATTTCAGACACAAGASTTGGTGATTCAAATATCAGCAACGGCAAAAATGTTTTATTACTCGGTCTGGCACTCATCCTGCTCATGCTACCAGTGATGTTCTTTCAGTCAGGCAACCATAAAACTGGTTCACAAATATCACCCAAAGCTGTCTCCTATATGGAAAAACTCAGGAGAGTTTTCTGCTGGTGCCCTGAATTAGGAAACTGAAGTGAGGATAATGAACAGGAGTGATAGGAATTAAAATAAAAATGGAAACAGTGACAGAGAGCAGGCACATTGAGGGGAGGATCCACAAAAAACAGACAGTGAAGTTTGGCAGGATGTTTTTTCCACATTATATCACACTGGGAGATGACATGGAATCATGAGGTAAACTTTGAAGTGAGAGCAGGCTGAATTTTACAACTTTTGACACCACAGACCTCCATAAAAAAACACCATTATGCATTTTTTACTTGTTGTGAAGCACATTCAGGAGGAGTTTTATGCTGTGCTTATCATGGCACATTGTAATGCCACTTTGGCTCCACTATCACACCCTATTATCCATTACATACACAACACAAAAAATAAAATATTCATGACTTCTAGTCAATRCTTGATTAGTAAGATGGTTGTGCTGTGTATAATAATAGAAAAAATGTTTATCCTGAGAAGTCATTATTCAGCACTTGCACAGCTCTAATCTAAATTCCAAGAAGGACAAGCCACTATAGAAAATGTGAAACTAACCACAGTTAAAGGATATTGAAAATGTTGTCTTCTTGTGAAGCTTAGATCATATTTTTAAGGGGAATCAAAAAGCAGGACACCATGTCAAAATATGATAAAAAAATATTGTTTAAAAAGCCAAAAATCAAAGACTACTAAAGTGAAGGGTTAGGGGAACCCCTGCAGAGTATTTGAAAGCAAAAATACCGAGATTTATTCTTTRTGATGTTACTGAAAGGTGAGAACTGCCATAGAGAAAAGGTAAGAACTGACTGGCAAAACATGTGGAGCGTGTTGCAAAAATATTCACAAGCATCTCTGTGAAAGAATCTGCCTAAGAAAGCTCCTGAAGTTGTTCACACTCAGATTTTCGTGAAGTTTCTTGGGGCTGTTTAAATTAGGAATAATGATTGGAGCAACACACTTTAATTAGCATTCATTTTTGTGATGTACTGTATTCAAGCTGATGTACTGAGACTTTGGAGCTGGAGATCCTCTCTCCATCTTTCTGTGAACAAAACACAAACCTGCTCCATGCCAAAGCCTGCCAGGCAGCCACAGCAGCCAGTTCCAGGTGGAATTGTTCACTTTGGTAACAGAAACATCAGACAGAGGTGTTGCTTTATGACTGGAGTGGGAGTGAAGAAATAAATGGCTTTTTTTGAGATGGAGAACTCGCCAGAGCAGAACAATGGAAAAATTTCCATTTTAAAGTCTTAATTTGGAGGGAGTGGAAAAAAGGCAGCAAGGAAAAAAGTGCCATCCACAACTGCTCCATGGCAAACACTACCAAATCCAAATCCTGGACTTCCAGGATAAGACCACAAATCAGGAATGGCATTACTGGGGCCTCTTGCGTTACACAGGCCAAAAGAGCCTAACCTGCAGCTCCTGTGCAGAGCCTACAGCCCTGTCTCAGGGTTAAAATATATTCCAGGGATGGAAAATCCATCTTATGCTCAGGTGAGCTGCTCTCAAGGTCAGTCACAGTGCTYAAGTCTTTTCCCACACCATTTACTTGTCATGAATTTCCTTAGCTTCCARGCTAGGAGGGATTTCATACCTTGATACTTTGGTGTTGGCTTCCTTTTTTCATTTGTTTGTTGGGTTGTGGTTTTTTCTAGATTAAAGAGGGATCAGCTATCAGAAATCTTTTCACCATTTGAGCTGAGCTCACCTCCTAACCTCTTTTTCTTTCTTTTTTTTTTTCTCTTTTTTTGCAGAGGGGAAAAGGATAAAGTGAATGGCTTAAGACCTAAGCTGCTTAAAGAGTTTCTAAGCCCCTTTAGGGTAGAGGATGTTTTCTGAAAACTGAACTCTTTTGCAGGTTTGTTTTTGTTGGTTTTTTTTTTTAACTAACCTTCAAGTTTTCACATGCTTTCTGAAATACAGGTGACAAAATCAGACACAGTGCTTCACTGCCTGCTCCCAGGAAATAGAAAACAGGGCTGTTTTTCTGTACAGTCTTGCAGTAAACTAATTGCCCTGCTCCTCCAAGGATTTAATTGAKTGTCAGCTCAGATCCCTTTTACTGTGCCCACATCTTTTCTCACTTCTTGTAGGTGTCACTCATTTGGGCTTGMATAATGAGCATGAACTTTGGGCCAAGTGTAGATAAATTATCCAGGAACCACCAACCCTGCTCTGACAGGGGGCCACCAGGAAACTCAAGAGCATCCTGAAAGAGGAGTTTTCTCCTCTTTTCTGCTGAGTGCTGSAGAGCCCAGAGCCAGGATCCTGGGAAGCAAATTCCTGCCTGACTTGGTGAAACAGCCATGGTGATGTTACAGCACCACCAGGAACAGGAGGCCATCACAAGGTGTTTTCAGATTGGCATTTTGAAAAATTAGCCCTTTGAGAGGTTTTTTTTTGTTGGTGCTCGATACAAAGCAAGGACAGAAAAATTGCTCTTAATACATGACAGATGTACAGATAGAAACTGGAGGCTGCTGCTCTGGGCAACCTAGCACACCCTGAGAGCATGTGTGATGTGTAATTTATTATCCTGATGCATGCAAGGATGTATGGGAGGATGGAAAGGCTCCATGGTGGATGCACTGCCATCACAGAGTGTTTCAGATTGGCATTTTGAAAAATTAGTCCTTTGAGAGTTTTCTGTTGGTGCATCAGGGCTTGCTGTAACAGTGCATTGCAGAGTGTGAAATAGGGTGCCTGAAAATGCTCTTACTACATGCAGAACAGTGTAAGATATTTGAGAAAGCATTGAATAAACATCACTGTTTATGTGTGGGAGGCACAAACTCCATGAGATAGTCCTGCTGCCACAGCTAGCCAAGCAAAGCATGTAAAAAATGGAGAGATGCTWAAGAGGAAAGAAAGAGAGAAGCAGATGTGGGYAAAAAACCSCKKKAKKAKKAAKCKAWRKAA
>NDFG01000487.1:68570-174902 GCA_002167245.1 Sporophila hypoxantha
CKKCAKAAAAAAAAAAAAAGAAAAAAAAGGTCAAAAAASTCATCTATCAACAAATTTGAGGTTATTTCTTTAGCCAACACAAAGCTCTTGAGACAGACAATTCCCTACTTACTTACACATTCAGAGGTTGCCAGGCTGGCCACTGCGCCTTGGCCTTGATGACTGTTAGAACCTCATCACTCTGTGAAAAGAAACAAAGGACATTTTTAAAGGAGAGCAYTATGTTTTACAGCAGAAAAAAGAGTGCAGGGCACGAGATCAAACTGTGACTACGAGCTTTAAACACCAGCAGCAGTGGTGGGGCATCATCAGCTGAGGGAAAGCTTCCCCCAGGGATTCCCAAGCTTGATACACAGCAAGGACAGAAAAAATGCTCTCAATACAAGACWGATCTACAGATAAAAACTGCAGGCTGCTGCTCTGGGCAACCTCAGCACCCTGTGAGCATGTGGGATGTGTTATTTATTATCCTGATGGGTGGAAGGATGGAAAGGCTCCATGGTGGYTGCACTGCACTGGTGGCACATTCTCTCTGCTCTCCATTCGTGCATGTGAAAATCACAGGGTGAAATGCAGCAGCCATCTGTGGAAGCCCACAAAGCACTAATACAGAAATTATTTCCTAAAGTCTGCTGTAATCCTTGCATCAGCACTTTAAAACTCTATATTGCAAGAATAAACCCAGGACAAAGGCAGGAGAGCATTAACAAGGCTCAGATGCCCCAAAGACATRTATCACACTTCTTCAGAAGCATTTCCCCCTTCTCCCTTAGGAACCCACACCAGTAATTCACCTGCAGGGACACAAAGTTCACAGTTCACTCCCATGATTTCTGCTGTCTTTTAAAAACATTTCCCAATTAGACCAAGAAAAACCACTTCAGGTATTGCCAGTAATTGGCACTTCCAGCAGAGCTGACCTTTCAGTTTAGTGATAACAGTGGCATTTCTTGCTTGATAGCAACAGTTCTGACACCCCAGACCAGCCCTAGTCCATCCACGCCCCAGCTCAAAGAAAAACAGGTTCCACTGGTTGTCTCAATATTCCCTGAGTCCCTCTCTTCACCAAAGCAAGGGCACTGCAGAGATGATGGGCCCTCTCTGTGACACAGGAGGCTTTCAGCCTCAGGAATATAAATGTGACCTGACCTCTCCCTTAGCCTGAGTGGATGGAAAAGCCACTTTTTGGAAATCACTTTATTTATAAAGGCAGATTCCAGGGAAAATCCTACATGAAGTGCTGAAAATCCAACTTTACAAAGGCAAGTGTAAAGATATTTTACCAAGCTCCCAGACTACTGTGCAGGTAGAAAAAAGAGGAATTTGTGCTGGCAGGGAGCAATWAAACAGCAGGCAGATCCTCTGGGGCAGGCACACCCTGGGTGAGCAGCACCAGCCCATCTCTCCCATGCAGGAGAGATGCAGCACATCCAGGTTCATCTAGGGCAGCCTTCTTCTGACCTCCACCCTTTCACAAGCASAGASACTGTCACCATGYTATTTTCTGAAAAATCCTCTTTGCCCAGCATTTTCTCCTGGGAAGCTGAGAAGCCTCAGAGAGGAATGAAAACAATAATTATCTGATTGCTGCTCCTGTGTTTGCTGCTTTGGAATGTGGCTTGGCCATTGTTTACCAACAGGTGACTTTGATTGGTTCTGTGTGAATTGTTTCTAATTAATGACCTATCACAGCCAGCTGTGTCAGACTGTGAGGAGTCAGTCATGAACTTTCATTATCATTCTTGCTAAGCCTTCTGATGTATCCTTTCTCTTTCTTTAGTATAGTTTTAGTGTAGCATTCTATAATAATATGATATGATATATAATAATATAATATAATATAATATAATATAATATAATATAATATAATATAATATAATATAATATAATATAATATAATATAATATAATATAATATAATATAATAGTATAATAATAATATAATATAATATATCGGCCTTCTGAGAACATGGAGTCAAATTCTCATCTCTTCCCTCATCCTGGTGACCTCACAAACACCTCAGAGAGACAGTTTTGCACTCAAAGTGGTTTAAAAAGTAACTGATGAAACAAATTAAGTTAAAGGTTTGAAGTTAAAAGACATTGTCTGTCTCTGACAACAAAATTTTCCTTAATTTTTAATTTTCCTTGTTTCAATATCCTAAAACTTTTTCGCCAGGCAAATCTTCCTTTACTTGCTTTTGCAATGATATTTGCATTCAAAATTATTAACTCTGCATTTTACGTCCCAACAYAAGTCTGTCATGAGCATAGATGGTTACATTTATCAAAGTCATGCAGTGCTTATCTAATAGCAGGCAGTAATTATGTCACTGGTATCAAAATCAGCCACATCTGAAGGCATTTCAACACGTGCTGCTCAAATTTAAAATTAACARCAAGAGCAGATGAGCAGTGGCTAACAGCTCAGGAGTGAGTGCAGAGGGAAGGAAAGAAGGGGCAGTGCATGGTGCATTCAGACAAGCCTGAAATTTTAAGGGAGGTGAAAATTCAGATGCAAACACTGAATTCAGAGACACCTGAATAAAAAWWAAWAAWWAAWAAAWWAAWWAAAAWWAWWAWTWAAAAAYAAAAAGTAGAATCTGGTARTCTGTTGAGSCTGCAATGAAAATACACATTTTTCACAGCTAGAGCTCCTTGACAATGACATGGGATTAAGATATGACTTGATACAACTCCAGACTGAKATTCTGATTGTGCAGGTGTCTCTGTCATGCACATTCCCAACGTTTCTGGTGAGCTCTGGCTGCCAGGCTTGGGGATGCCAGCCCCACTTGCCCCACTGTTCTGCACCTCCCCAAACTCCTGCAGGGATCCCCAGGCTGAGGAGCTCCCCCAAAAGCAGTGACCTTCCTCCTCCTCTGACCCCCACATTTCTGAGCACAAACATGATAAATTTAAGCAGCCCAGGGAAACTGATGTTGTCCAGGAATTGTGAACAATCCATGGATGGAGTGCAATCTATGGACAAGATGCAATGCTTGGATTTGCTGGCCAGTCTCTTTAGTTATAATTACTGCCAGATGGTAGAAGCTGAGAGGATATAAAATGCCTGAAGAGAAACCCACAAATTAGTAACAAATAACCAGCTGATGCAACCCAACTGCCTTGAAAAACCAATTGCATAGACTTTACAGTAGAGGCAAAAAACACCACATTTTTTTAATATAATGAAAATATAATTTTATTAAGATTTTCTTCATGCTTGCTGTCCTACATTTGTACCCATTTTACTCTTCATATCCCAAATCTTTGRTTTAAATAAAGTAATTTAAATAAACAAGGTCTCAAATTTCCACCACAATATGGAAAAGAGAACTGGGATTTTTTTCACCATGGTKTGTTGCAAGTTGTCATCAATTTTGTATTTATCTTGGAAGAAATTATTCAAAGTAATGAAACTCTTACATTTTGGCAGAGAAAATGACATTGTCTGCAAAATGATGGAGTGTCAAAATGTTTCARTGTCAGAAGTAAAAGGGCAGAGCACCAATGCTCCTGCTTGGAGCTGATGAAAATCCCTCAAGTGGGGTTGGACACAATCACAGACAAAAGTTGGTTTTTCTCCCAAAGCTGCTTCTGCAGTTTCAGTTTTAAGTACAATTACAGGACTCCAGCTTCCATTTGAAGTAGAATGGCTCCTTCTCTACAGGCTTCAAACTTGGTCAAGAAGTCCAAGCAGAGCCAAAGTGGTTTCCAGGTTGACTTCAATCTAATTTGGATGGTGGCCTAAATTAAAYCATGCAAAAAACTGCAAACAACTCTCCTTT
This sequence comes from Sporophila hypoxantha, assembly GCA_002167245.1. Classification (NCBI taxonomy): domain Eukaryota; kingdom Metazoa; phylum Chordata; class Aves; order Passeriformes; family Thraupidae; genus Sporophila; species Sporophila hypoxantha. The sequence goes on from NDFG01000487.1 coordinate 72,361, forward strand.
TCTCCACATCCACTTCCTACACTGSTGTTCAAGCTGGGGCTGAGTGTTTGACTCAACAGCTGTCCCCTCTGAAAGCACTGCTCTCCAAAAAGTCCTAATGGCATGATTTTAAAAGGTTCATCATGTCATTCTGATACTGACAGCCTTACTGTTACTCTGAAGTTGGTAAAACATTAATCCTTTGCTTTCCATCCATTTGTTCCTGCAATGTATAAATGAATGCTCATGCAGAATGAAGTAATTAAATGGCAACACACAGAACCCTGTGYTATAAAAGCACTGCTAAGTTAAAACCTTTTACTGTGCACCTACAAAAGATTAAAAGCATTTCCTCACTTCAAGAACAGAAAGTGGGACATTGCTCAAAAAGGCAGCATTAAAGATAGAACTTGATTTGAAGTCTCTTTTCCAACCAAGGGGACTTAAAACAACACTTTTGAAGGGTAAAATCCATTTCAAAAGTAATGAAAGCTTTCAAGCAAAAGTTTTAAGTATGATCTGAATACCTTTGGAGTGAAAGAGAGGATCTAGAAAGCCCTGTAAATTATTCCATGTGCTCCTGCTACTTTTTGGTAACCAACATGGAATAGCATCTATTCCYTACTATTTCCAAGCCATTTTTATAAGTTTTATTACTATTTTTATTTTAGGTCTCCCAAATAATGTTAGAAGCTATCAGTGTGCAGATCACTTAGCACTTTGKAATATTGATATGATTTGGATCAGCTAAACAAATTAATGTGTTATCTGACATCAGAATCAGAGACAATGAACTGTGGGAATGGGAAACACCTGGTTTGGGCCAGAGCTCAATTTCACTCATTTCATGCTGCTGCTTGGCATTCATTCCATTGTTTTAGAACAGAGAARATTTAATTCCTTCCACAACACTCCTCACACTATCTGAATGCCTTTCCATCCACAGTGAATTCATTTGCACAAGACTCTCAAAAAGTAGAGAAAAGCAACATTATCTTCAGTTCCCAGATGATGAATTGAATGTCTTCTGGAAACAAACCTACATATCTAAGATAGCATCTTCCCCTGCAGGATCACCCTTCCCCTCAAAAATAATTTGTTATTAAAGGAGAAGGAGATAAAGGGAGCATGAAAAAGTGTATTGCACAGTTCTGTGGGGAACCAAATGCTATAAAAATTAGAATMATGTAGTGCTTTGGAGGGATTGTTGGCTGCTCTTAAAAATCTGATCAGTCTCCTATGAATGGTATAAATTGTCCTTATTCTACCTCCATTGTGTGCAAACACACCAAAATCASAGAAAAGATTAAAAACCCAATCTTGCCTTTAAAATATTATCTAATGCAAAATGCCTGGTTAATTAATGCCTAACACAAATTAAAGACTTCCATGGCATAATACTCAAAGTATGGCATGTTTTCTCCTGTTGATAAAATCAGTAGAAAACTTTRCTAGCTCTGTTTTGCAGATGTATTTGAATGAAAAGGGACACTGATGTAGGCTCATTTCTGAAATTAGTAAAAACTTCAAAAGAAAAAGGAAGTAGGTGTCTTTTTGTGATAGCAAAATATTTCTGTGATAAAAGCAGAGATGCAGTTCAACATGAAGAGATGTTCCTAGGAAAGTATGTACAACTAGTGCTTTTTTCCATTTCTTAAAAAAGAGCATTTTTGAAAAGGTTAACCTTTTAGTCACAAATTGCTTCGTTTGAGAGGAAAAAATACCCACAATTAAAGACAAAGATTTCTTTTTATCATCTGATGGTGACTAAATTCTGTTTAAATCTATGACTGACTTAGATTCAGCCACATTATACTTAAAGCCAGTAGCACAGGTTTGGAATTATCATAAGCAAGAGCAAAAATGTATTTCAGCCAGTGGAATTCTACCAGGATTGTGTTTGCCCATTTTACTTTGACTTCTCTGTGTTTATGACAGCAACTTTGTGGCAGCTGAGAAAACCACACATATTATAAGATATATAAACATGCCTGAATAGAATTCATTTTTTGATCACAGTACCTACAAAATTCAATATTTCCCTGTACAAATAGCTGTTTCTTTAAAAGTCTTGTTTATTTTCTTTGAAAAATAGGTAATGCCATTTCAGGGAATACAAAAATCTGAGTTTTTCAGCTCACCAATTATAGAAGTCTGGGGGAATTTCCAGGCTTTTAATAATTAATAGTCAATTACTAAAACCACAATTTTGGGCTTGAGATAGATAAAGAAATACTGCTGGGMTGAAACTGAATAAAAACAGAAGGAAAGCTGAGCATTTAAATCCATTTCTGAACTGTTACTGCCTGAAAACATCCCTGCTTCAGGAGAGCAAATAACCCAGCACCTCTGACAGTCCCAGCTTAACTGCTGTGCTGTACAGGAAAGCTTTCCTGAACTGGATACTTGGCAATTTTGTATTCACTTTTACAAAGAAAAAACCTCTCTGTCAGATAATCAGGCTGAGAATTTCCCCCAAATGTGGGTATTGTCCATATTTTGCAGAAAATATGGAAATACGTGTCAAAGCTTCACCATTTCAGGGTGGTGATTGCACAGATGTCAGCTGACATTGTGTGTTTTAAAATAAGCTTTCTGAGGGTGTTACAGGAATTATAACTCCTGAKTTTTGGAAAAATTACTAGGATGGGATGCAAAAAGAAGGGTGTTCTTTGTTAATCTGGGTTTATATCTCAAAAGCACGGGCTCACTTCYCATTAATAACTTCTGCATTCCTGTCCCACAGGGCTTCCTTTCACTGGGGTGGAGGTTTCAGGAGGTGAATGTGGGCTGAAATTGATAACAGAGCTGTTGCTAATGGCAACATTGAAAATCAGATGTGCTGGTTTATTTCCATGAAGGTGCAGTTACACAATCTGGGGCGCTCCCASTAAAGCAATAATTCATGTTTTGCACAGTACAAAGCTTAGCAGTGTGTGTTAATGAGCCCTAGGTATGCTCTGAGGATCTGAGCTCTCATTTTCTCTGCCTGAGCAGATTCTTTAGAAAAGAGTCTCCCTCAGGGATCCAGTTCTTGATTGCATGTTGATTTTCTACTGCACACTCTGCTTCGTTCTACATCGAATGCTTTGCTGTCTCCAGCACCACAGAAACATTCTGGGATCCTAAATCACTTTGCCACACCCAAGGGAAAAATCTTTTTACTACAGTTCAAAATGCCTACTTTTTAAAGGGGATCAAACTAGATTTTGGAGCTGACCTTAAGTGGTGCAACCCCCACCCTCTGCTTAATAGGTTTATCCAACACACATCCCTTTGCCCTCCTCCTGTCTCGACTTTCCCAATTCCATCAATCCTTTAGGCTAACCTAGCCTMTAAACCTAAGTGCTATAAAGCTCCTGCTATTTTAAACTCTCAAAAAGATTGGACACCAGAAGAGAAATGGGGGGAAAAAGGCCCTTGACACCAATCCAACACATTCTGTGTGCAATAAAGCAGCTGTATGCAACTGAGMGGCAAGACAAAACCTGCATTCACTGGAGATAAAGATAAAACTGGTTTAAATCACTAGTTCACTCATCAGATTCATATCCAGGTAACTACAGCWTTTTTTTTTTTTTTTGCTCAGGCTCCTTGAAATAGTTTCAGAACAGTCAGGGATGAAAGCATTGAGACAGGCTCTTGGGCATGCTAGGAATAAGTGAAACTCAACTGCTTAAGTAGCAGCAGGAAAGCTCAGGAGAAGGAAGGCTGGGTCTGCTCTGAGAAGCAGCCCAAGGAATGGGGGCACAGAACAATTCTGTCATCTGCTAAATGCTGGCACTGAGACTCCAGGTGTCACAATTATTCTTCCTGATGCTTTGCTCACACATTAGCCAAATGAAGGAGCTTGAGCAGAGGAGAAATAATTATTTGGCTAATAGCAAGGGGTTTTAAATAAGACCAGCAAATTAGCTCAGGAGGTGAGCTTTCCTGACCCTTGATAGCACTTTGACAAATCAATGCAGGGGTTTTCTTCCATTCAGGATGTACATTCAAATTTTCTAAATGTGCTTTAGCTGCTGTACAGGGGCAATCACAACAGCTTAATTTCCCTTCAGTAAAGATAACGTGCCTAAGCTACCCTTTACCATTTCTTAAAACAAACAAACAAACAAACAAAAACCTAAACAAAAACCCCCAAAAAACCCCAAAATTTACCAAAAAGCCCAGAATAAATATAGCTTTTTAGCAAGTTAAGGAATCGAAGATCCATATTTTCTGTAGTCTGGAAATGAATATTCTTTTAGGGAAACCACCTTTCCATCCCCTGCCAGCCCCCAAGKCATCCAGTAGAGCTCTGCCCCCTGAGCCCTTCCCCTGGCACAGCACAGCCTCCCAGCTCCTGCTGTGACATTCACCTGCTTCAGGGTTCAATGACCASAACACCTGGGGCTGGGATTTGGGATAAAGCCATCTACATCTCTGCCAGGACTCAGGAGAGCAGGCCTTTAAGGGGAATGTCAGGAACCTCTCCAAGAAATMGAGATGTTGCCATTTTTCCCCTCAGGAACCCTCCTGCCCTGTTTTCCAGCAAGGATTTTCCAGGGGGCCTTTTCTGGAGGCTGTGGCTTAGTGGGAGCCTCTCCCTGACAGTTTTGTCTGATGCCATCCTGGTGCAGTAAATACTCAGGTGGGCTTTGTTAAACCACTGAAGCAGTTTATCATTGAACCTTGTTAATATTGTTGRTTCTCTCTTGCAAGAAGTGCATCTCCCCATCCACAACAACAGGGGCAAATCCAGAAACTGAGACTGGCCCAGAAAATTTCCTTCCTGCTCAGAAATTTCAGTGGTCTGGGCGTGGGTAATGTTGTCATCCCTCTGGGGGGGGTTCACCCTTGCTTTCCAGCTGTTAAACAGCAGGAAAATGGCATTGTTGTGGATTTGTTTGGGTTTTGGGTGTTTGTTGGTTTGTTTGCTTGTTTTTGAAAGCTGTTTAGCACTAACTGTTCTCCCAGAGCAGMGAGATGAAGGATATCTCCCTACCTGTTGCTCAAAGAGCTCCAAGTACCTTTACATCAGTTAATATGACCATACTTTCCATGTGCCACTGAGTAGAATTAATATTAAAAGAGGAATTACATAATTCAGCATTAAATACAGTAGGAGGTGATACTAGAGTGACATCTGCACTCAATATAATTAACATACTAGGGAAGAACTATTAATTCCACTGTAGAAAGTACTGTRTGGGTTCCTATTTGCTTATTTAGAAATGCCAAAACAGAAGAGAAAACTAGGAGTTAAACCCTGGAGCCACAGTGCTYCATGTCACCATGYWGTAACCAGATATAAATGGTTGATGMTGTCTCTGTTGTAAGCCAGACATGAAGAAAGGTGTTTGTCTTAAAGAACATCTCTAAATTGCTCTGGAAAAGCCCATGCACATAAAATTGCTGAGTGCAGCACTCATGTAGTTATTTTATTATTAGAATAGTTCTAATAAAAGACCACAAACAGAGGCTTGCACTCTAAAAGCAGGTATCTGCCATGTTGCACTGGACTCACCATGTTAACTCTCAGAAATTAATGAGAAACAATTAATGACAAACCTCACTGCAGTGAGGTCAGGATAAACATAAGTATTTCAGTTTRAGCTGTGAGATACCAAAGACTGGTAGGGACATGCCCCAAGGCTGTTACCTCAGCTAAAAATGCTTATTGTGAGGTGCATCCTTTGTTATTTCAGMGGTTGTTTTGAAATCTTAAATTTCAGAGTTAAAATTTCAGTTTAACTCTGAAATTTAAACCTAATTTCAGAACATCAGCCTTAGAAATAAGCATATAAACAGGTCAGTTTTATATGCTTATTTCTAAAGCTGATGTTCTGAAATTAGGTTTAAATTTCAGAGTTTAGCTGTTAACCATGTTATCATGAAATGACACAATGCATTCTTATGCCACAAAACAGGCATTTTAAATATTGCATGGCTTGTTCAGTCCCAAAAAAGCCACAGTAATTACATATTTAATAAACCTTGGTAGTTCTCATTCCCATAGTAAAGTTCATAGGTCTGTAGTCCTGTTGTGATGATCTCATTTTTATTCCTTTAGGTCTTTTCTAGTAACTCTGTGATCAGCATTGTCCAGTGGTTTAGAACTGTGCTCAGTTCCTTCAAATCAGGGATACCATGTACAGTATTTTCCTTCATCTTTTATTATTTTTATAAAATAAAAATATAATAAAATTATAAATATAAATTAAAATAATAAAAATAAAAAATAAAAAATCAGGGATACCATATATCAGTATTTTCCTTCATCTTTTATCTATTTTTATAATATAAAAATCATAAATAAAATTATAATAATAAATAAATAAAATAATAAAAAATAAATAAAAAATCAGGGATATTAATGTACAGTAATTGTTTTCATCTTTACTTTCTCTCCCTCACACTAGGCTCCTGCTGAGGGATTTCCAGAAGAACACTGACCACCACCATTATTCACTATTTTATTTGTACAGACTGCTCCCCACTGAAGTCCTAGTCCCAGCTGTTTGGCCACTTTATTAAAATCTTTTGCTATCCCTTGAAATAAAATTAGGTTGTTTTCTTTTAATGAATCTCTAAAGGGATAAAAACATCCACCTTATTGAAGGGCAAACTTCCAAAGGGGGTTAATAATTGCAGCAGCAAAGCCTGGTAAATGCCACATCTTATTACCAAGGCAGTGCTTGGACTCTCTCCACTGGAGTGGCTTGAAGAACACATCACCCTGTGGCTAATCTGAATGAATGTTTTCAGCATTCATGTTTCCAATGCAAAAGCACCCAAAATTCTCAGGGTTGTCCCTACCTGCCTTCTCCTGGCACTGCAGTTGCACACTGGAACAAACTGATGGAAATGTTCTCTCAGAAGAGAACTGCTGAGTGGTTGCKCCACAGTAAATGGTGGGAGTCTATTAAATATGCAATTACTGCCTCGTTCTCTCAAGTCTTASGAGCCAATTAATAGCACTTGGTATTTTCATGGCACCTTGCCTCAAAAAATATTAAAAWGCTTTTAAATGACAGAGTTCTGGCGCTCTCCTGTCGTGCACACAAACTAGAGAAAAGTTGGCAGAACAAATACACCAACTACAGCTCAGGAGGTATTTTTTCCAAGCACCCTGACAAATGTTTGTCTGTCTGACTGCCAAAGCCACAGCACTGACCTCAGCACCATGATGACACCACAGGCTTTGCCAGAATAAGCCTGACAATGACACTGTCCCTGTTCTGGTGTAAAAAATCTGAAAAGTGACACAGGTAATCAATCCACAGGTAAAGGCAAGGACACCAAACTTTGTCTCCTACACTGAATGAGTTCTTGCTCTGCTTTCTGAAAACCAGAGCAGCTACATGCAAACATGGCACCATCCACAATCAATCTGAATTTGTGGTTAAAACATTGATTAATCCAGCGAGCACAATRGAGTTGTCTGAGAAACCCATAAATGACATTAATTTTGTGTAAACCAACAAACAGCTAAGGGTAATTTATGGCTCAAACCACTCTTTTCACAAAGCCAAAATCCATGTAAAAGCAAGCTAAAAGGCACACTGTAAACCAGACCCTGAGCAGGCACAGCTTTGAAGAGGAAATGGATTTCCTTTGATATGCACCTGGCTGGAACTGGCTTATAAAGCAGGACACTTGTCTAAGGAAGGGACACAAAAATTTTAAACATTTCCTTTCCCCCAATACCATTCAAAGAGTTGGACACCTGCTATCTCTCATCCTGTTCTTGGTTCATTGCATTATAATCTATGCTTGAAAAAAAAAATTAGCCTTCAAAAAAAAATTCTTTCCAATTAATAATTCACCCTCATCCATCTCTACCCCAGTCAGAAAACAAGTGACCTTTTGCCACTCCATTCTGTCTTGAAATTCAAAGTTTTCTGCACTCCAGTAGACTTCCTACAGTGCTGTTTGCTGTTATAAAATCCAAACAGAGGACACAACATTTCACATGAACTCAGTAAATGAAAGAAAAGAGGAGATAGAATATGATCTAGAAAGAAATCCTACAGTCAGGGAAAAAAAAATAATCCAATCTCCAGTAAGATCTACTCTGATGGTCAGGAAAATCTACAAAATATCTTCAAAGTCTGGCACCTTAGATCCAGTACTCCATGCTYATGAACAGTTCCTGCTGTCTCACATGGTCTCTCTCCCTCACCACCCAGCTGATTAATTKATTAATTAATTAAACACACTCAGTGTTCAAACTTTAGAATTACCTGAAATTTTAAGCACTATCTCTTCCTGTAGACTTCCCTCCCGTCAGACAAACATTTGTGAAAACTCTGGGAACAAAACCCACTTCTACTGAGGCAAGGTTTAATGCTCTGAACCACCCAGCTCCAATTTCTCCAAAATGTTCTGCTCATTTTAGAKATGAAAGCAAATCTCCTTCTCAAAGATCTGAAAAGATACCAATTGCTCCCAGGCTTACACCTTATCAATTATTCATTTTCTGAGTCAGAATTGCTCTGTACAACAGGCAAGAACATTTGAAAAGCCAGATATTGTTCATGAATAATGTTYGTTTCGTTCTGAAATAACTGGATTATACAAAAGTTATGACTCTTTTTGCAGAAGGTGCTACATGCTATAAGCATGACCAGGTGAATCTGAATTTAACGCTTTATAAGAGATGATCAGACTTCTGAAGTAATTAGGATTTTTCTTACTTTCCACCTGTTTTATGTGTAGTTCTTTGRACATTTTCCAGGGGCAGGGATCTCTAAACTGCTCTGAATGCCTCTCTCTTCCTGACCAGTCCCAGTTGTATCAATCTTCTCAAAGGCTTTACTTAATCACTGCTTCCTATGGATCCACAAGAAATTACAGAAAGCTCTAAGCATTTACAGTTTCTTTTTCTACTTMCAGGTCCACATTTCTGCTGCTTTGTTGTGCACAAGTCTTCTACAATAAATCACTCAGCATTATTGTTCCCATGTGGGTGCATGCCTTTCATTTTTGTGAACTAAAATCCAACCATCTTATTGACCACAGCTGCTTTTAAATACACTTTGGTGTCAGCAGTGATTTACTTTTTAATTATTTTATTTCAGATGAGTGGTCCTTTTGTTTTTSTAATAGCTGCTTTAAAGGCAGTGTTCAAATAAATGAAACTTCAGCATCTGAGCAGGGAAAACAAGCTAATTCACAATTCCTTAACYAAAGAATTTCCTGCAATAACATTCTTGATGAAAATATCACCACACTTCCCAAATGTTTTACATTTCAGTGTGATGGTAAAGGGCATCATTTCCTTGAAGTGGGTCCTAGCTGAGCATTCTTGGGAGATTCTTGCTAATAAGAGCAGCAGGGACTGGGCAAAGATTATTTCTGTCTCTTTTCCAAAAGCCTGAGAGACTGGTTTGCTGGTTTTTTATTTCAGCCACAAAGCCAAGTCCTGAATCAAATGCTCACCTAAATTAAAGACTGGGGATTGGATCTTAGGAGAAAGTCCTTTTTTGGCCTCTGATATARGTATGCAATTTGTCTGCAGGAGCACATTTATGCTGCATCTGGGGAAATATTGAGCATAGAGGTAAYCTGGTATTTCTCCAGGGAGAGATTATAATCAGTAAAAACAAAAACATCACAATCCATTGCAAAAATGCACTCTAGGCAATGGAAGGGGGAAGCAAGAGTACATTGGTGAATGTGGAAGGTTCAGGTTTATCCATGTGCTGCTGAGGTGATTTTAGGAAATACTTCATGAAAAAATATCCTGGGAATGCACTGCATATTGTTGCTTTCACATGTACATGAAGTGTCAGATATTAAAAATATTTATGTAATTCTATGAAACATTTAATGCACTTTCATGACATAGAAATCTTATGATCACAAATGATTCTAAACTGTTCACCAGTTCCAGGTCAGGTAATTGCTTTCAGTTTCTGTGCTACTGGCCACTGTCAACCTGGCTGAACAGAGAACAAGGTATTGTACATTTTTTGCAAAGTTTCTTTRTTAATTGAATGTGCAGAATTGAAAAGTAGCCAAATGAAATTTGTGGCTGCTGTTTCTTCCAATTTCAGATTTAAATATTTATCTACATTTCCGAGGACAGAGTCTAACTTTTTTAATTAAAGACAAGAGGTCAAGCATTTGRTCTTGCTGTGATCCCTCACTAGCCTTGAGCAGGGAGTTCTTAAAGAATTCAATCTTACAGAATTCTGACWCTGCATGTTTTTGGTTTGCATCAGTTTGCTTACTTAGGCAAACAAGGGYAGAGATATTTAGGGCCTCCATCACTCTGCAGCCCACAGGAGGCTTCATGTAACCTTCACAGCACCAGCATTTCAGAATCTCTACCACCTACATTCCACTTAATTCCATTATCTTAACAACAACATTAGCTCTGATGTGTCACAGGAGCCTCTAGGGCCTAGAAATGACTTATGAATTAATTATCAGAAGTATAATCATTAAAAAAAATAAATTCAAACTTAATGATTTCTCACTCTAATCCATTAACATGCTAGGGGAGGAAAAAAAAGGACATTCAGCAAGTTTTCATGGCCATGTTCACAGATTTTTATGCCAGAAGTACACATTGAAGGTGAAAAAAAGAGCTTTGCAGTGAATACAGAATTTCAGTCACACAGATTTATGATGAATGTAATAATGAGGGATTGTATTAAAGTGAGACAAACACATCAACAAAACACTATGGATTTTTTGCTAGTAATGTCACAAAGTCAAAGGCAGGATCCTATCTCTGTGTTTGGAAAGTTCCTGAAGCATTCTGGGCTCCTAGCCTAACAAAATAAAATYGATGTGTTAAGCAGCTCACAAGTGTTTGCAACTTCTGTGCATTTTGATGGTCTGGTTCCACATCATGGTCACCCATGGTATTTCAAGATCAAAGAACCATCTAGGTAGATGTATGAAATGGAWAGAGATTTGTAACCAGAAGGTTAAGAGCTATGGCAGATTCTTGAAGATCACATCCTATTCTCCCTTTTAGTAGGCCACATCTGGATGTTCTGAACGGCTGCAAAAATGATTTCACCTTGATTCATTTAAGAGAGGAAAAGAAGGAAAAATTCAGAGATGTACTGAGGTTATTGCTGACATCTGTCTCAGAAAATTTTAAAAGGGAGAGAAACAGTGGATCCATTTAGTTCAAAGTGATACCTGGGAAATATATTGCTATGGATTTCTGTGAATCAAAAAAGGACCTTTCAAGAAAGAGATTGGGAAAAAGGCACAATAGTCTTCAGCCTCCCAACTGGAGAGCCAGCTGCAGTGGGACATGCTGCCATCAATTAGTCTAACTTGTAGATCTCCCAGAAGACAAACAAAGTCTCAGAAGACACATCTAACAGGAATCACTGRRATATTCACTCAAAAATTTACATTTGCTTGTATTTTCACACAAGGCCTATGGATGCACCTCTGCTCTCTTGAGAAGCAAGAGGCCCATCTMTGTAGAACCTCCAGTATTTATTGTGTMTTTCCAAAAWCTTTGTAGAACCTCCAGTATTTATTGTGGTTTTCCAGGCCATGAAACTTAAATGCCTTACAAGTAATTTGGCCTTGGAAAACCCAGTTTTTAAAATCACCACAAGCTGTTGCTGCTATTAATAAGGTGAGATTGAAGGAAGTCCAAGATCGTTATTAGCTTGCAATGCTGGAAGGTGGGATTTTCCATTTTAGTGGGAGATAGCTTTCCTTAAAATAACTTCAGTGAAAAMAATCAATTGCCTTTTCATCTTTGGAGCACAGTTTCTTCTGGAATACATTATACCTGTTCAGGAGTCATTTTGTTAAACAAAACCTGAAATAATCCCCTACCAAACCCACCCCTCTGTCCTACAGACCCCCAGCCACCGAGCCAGATGGAAATCAATCTCCTCTCAGCAATGGCAGCTAATCAATTAGCATGGAGCTGGTTAACACCTTCTGCTGGCTTATCTCCTCATCCACACATTGCTTCTGCAACCTCTGCCTCAGGGGTGAGCTGTATTTTATCTGGTGGAGGTAAAAAGAACTTGTTCTCATCAGTGCGTGCAGGGTTCCAGGGAACTAAAATTCAGTAAGAGCTTATTTATCTAAGTGTTTGACATTTCTTGGCTGCTTTGTAAGTGAGGGCCCAAGCACAATAAAGAATATAATATTGTTATCTGGTAAGAACTTGTCATTTATTCATTACACTCACATATCTGTGAGGCAAAGTTCTTGTCATAAAGTTCTTATTGTCTGGGGAATGGAGAAGTGACTCTTGAATTACAGCTGCACTTGTGCAGAATATTGTGCAGTATAGTACTTCTAACACATTGCCTTAAAAAGCAAATAACCATCCTAACAGCTTGAGAGATGATTTTAGAAGAACCAGATCTCTGTTTAATGAAATAACAGAGCACTGGCCATTAATAGTATTTAAAAGTTAGTACTACTGATATAATTTGGCTATTTCATCTATAAAACATAAAATAAACTTTTCAATAACACATTTTAACCTGCAGTTAAAGTGCTGTAATTTCCACCATGCATTCAGCCAATCTGCTGTGTAGCATAAACACGTAATTTTATCAGGAATTACAGCATATGTGAGTGCTTTTATTGAATTGTTTGTATAAATAGGGCTCTGTTTACACACACACGATGGTATTTCAAACAATAATGAACAGAAAATGCTCGGCTTCCTTTCTGCTATATTTTACATAAAAACTGCATACATGTCTTCATTCAAGTATTTACCTTTATTTATTATAGCAAAATTTTTTTTTTTTTTTTTTGCAAACTGAACATTTATAAGGAATTCCTTCTTTTGCTATGGGAGCATGGAAAACAGCATGCATGAAAACAGGAAGAGAAATCTTTATATCAGGTGAGACAGAAGAAGGTGTAGGGATGATTTTTAAAGAAATAATAAAAAAAGATATTTATTCAATGAACACATTGAATCAGCGAACATCAAGATTTTCTCCTCTAAAATATAAAGATGCAGCTTGTTCAAATCTGCAAGTCCTGATCTAGTTTCTGCAGATCCTAAATCCAAAGATAACCTGTGCATGAAACAGAGGTGCAAAGATGTACTCACACTAGGCACCAGACTGATAACAGAGCCTTGGAAATGGGCTCTTATCACTCTTGGTAGCATTTTTATGGGATGGCACTCCAAGGCAGGCAAGTGACTGAGTTGTGACAACATTGCAGGAAAAAGAAGAAATATTCATACAAGACAAAGAAGAAATATTCATATGCAATTACACTAATTGAATAAATGAGATCCAAAAATGAAAATCAATATGCCAGTGCTCCAAGGCAGAGTAAGAACAGAAGTTTAAAGGCTGCAGARCTCTCTCTGCTGCTGAACAAAGACAACTGGAACAGGGATTTCCAGGAGGAGTGGATCTGACCTGGGAGGCTTGTACAAACATGCCACGTGTAGTGGTTATCAAAACAATATTGMCAGCTGGAATTAACCCTGATAAATTCCACTGCTTTTATCTGTGGAGCCTCATTCCTATTAGCAGGCTTTTCAGTTTTGAGTATGTGCTGCAGTGCAGAATAAAATGCGACTTCCTTCTTTTTGTTTTAGATACTTRCAATAGCATTAAAAATGCTATCCCTGCTACCTTGCCTGAGCTAATTAATATCCCAGAACATGATGAAAACACCCCAGCARGGGTACATTAACAAGATGGTATTTGGTGTACAGCGACCTGTTGTACACCTGATGCAAGAACAAGCYGGTCTTTTGTTACTGAAATATTCACATCCTAAGCACTAAAATCACTGCTTTATCCCATAATACTGCAGTGATTAACATTAATTAATTCCACACGTTGTATGAGAGACATAGCAACTTCATCTTCCTGTTTCAGTATTATTCTTGTCTACTGCTTCATGTGCAGGTTTACCTGTTTCATTACTCCTCTTTTCTCCCATTTATTTTTAACATCCTGTTGCTTTTTCACTTGATAGCTGCCTAGGGCATGGATTATCTCTGTCTTGCATGCCTATAAAAATATAACACATCTATACCTAGAGGCCCTGGTCACGTCTTTTAAGGCACTGCTGCAACAGCAAAAATCAATAATACTTGGTATAGCAGAAACGAAAGAAGGTTTCTATATGTGAAACCATTTAGGAATTAATGGCCTTGTAGGTACAGCAACACAGTTCCTTCCTAATTCCCTTGCTTTTTGTCCCTGTTGATTGCCCAACAGGATTTAAGCTGAGGGGCAGGTGATGGTTTCTTTCTGCAGGATAAATTAGTTTGTGCACATCTCTTTGCTGCCACAGGCAGCCAACTTTAAAGCCAGTTTGGGGATTCGTGCACGAGGCTGCAACCACCAAACAGCAAGAGAGAGACACACAGTGTGTGTTTCACTGCACAGAACCTGGCTTTGGTCATCCTTAGTCCCTGGTTAAACTCCTGTGGGTTTGGAGTCKTCTCAGGTCACTGCAGGCAGCCCACGGGGTGCCCAAACCACTGCTCCTGCAGAGGAACCTTCTCTARGTGCCTTGTTCCCCCACCACATTCCTCAGCCCCTGGTCAGCAGCTCCCTGTGTGGACAGAGGGATTTTCAGCCAGCCTAGCCCATCAAAGCAGACCTTGTGRTGTTAAACACCAGAAATTGGGACTGGCACAATGAACACAAGGTTTTGCTGCGTCATCTTAAAAGCCACAACCACGTGCTGCTGTCAGGAGGGACAAGTCCCCGTCCCAGAACCGTGAACACTGAGGGAGACAGGAGCAGAAAGAGAGAAGAGCCATTGGTTAAGGCAGTACACCAAAGCCATGTTAAGGCAATATGTTATGTTATCCTTTCATAGTGCAGCCTTGTTATTCCTTGTTAAGTGGTGCTCACAGCAAAACAGGAAATTTGGAAAAATGTCCAAGCACTGGGACAGTGTCAGGAAGTGACAAGTCCCTGTCCCAGAACCGTGAACACTGAGGAGATAGGAGCAGAAAGAGAGAAGAGCACATTTGGGTTAAGGCAATATGTTATATTATCCTTTCATAGTGCAGCCTGTTATTCCTTGTTAAGTGGTGCTCACAGCAGAACAGGAAATTTGAGAAAATGTCCAAGACCACTGGGACAGTGTCAGAGTGACAAGTCCCTGTCCCAGAACCATGAACACTGAGGAAGACAGGAGCAGAAAGAGAAGACAGAAGTAGAAGAGCACATTTGGTTAAGGAATATGTTATATTATCCTTTGTAGTGCAGCCTGTTATTCCTTAAGTGGTGCTCACTGCAGAGCAGGAAATTTTGAAAAATGTCCAAGAAGGCGGTAAATCAAGGCTTAATATCATTGCAATTCTCCAGTGAACAATGCTAATTTGCTGAAATCAAAACAGATTGTAGAACTACATATTTGTTTTGATGAATTCCTTCCAAACTCGGGCAGATTTCTGCTGGAAATTCACTCTGTTTCCCATCTAGAAAGCTGCTTGGGGAGCTGGGAGCTCATTTAATTTGCTCAGGGCTGCTACTTAAAGTCCTTAAAGCCCAGGAGCACAGTGCATYTGCTCCTAACAGGGACTCAGCTCCTCTCTCCAGCCATGACTTTTAGGATTGTTTGGCTCCCTGCCATGGAGTTGAAATSAGGTTGATCCTCTGGCTCTCCAAGCTGCCTGCTGGCTGTGGCACCACAGTGGTTTTGGTTTGTTAATTTGAGATTTTTTTTGGTTGATGTATCAATGAGTGTGGTGGGTTTAGTGTTGMATAATTGTTAGTGTATTTATTACAATGTATTTATTTATTTTTTGTTGTGATATAGGATTAGGAGAAAGGTCAAGTAGGTTTAAGATTTTAAAAGGGTATAAAGAAAAATTTATCAATAGTAAGTAAGAGTAATAAGTATTAGAATAAAAATTTTAGATTAAAAAATTTAATTTTTAGATTTAAAAGAATTTTTCAGATGTTTCTCATCTTTAACATATATTTTTCACAAAAACATATAAAACCTTCTAATAATTAAACCCTTTACATTATTTCTGTAAATGAAGTAACTATCTCTCATATTAAAGCACCACAGGCAGCTGCCCAGATGAGCAGCCTGGGGAGTTGTGGGCTTTGTGCAACACTGGGAGCTTTGCCTGAATTTGGGGCTCCTCCTTTTCCCTGGCCAATTTTCCAGGAGTTGAAGACAGCCATCACTGTCTTACTTTTTTGGGAAACAAACATGCAAACAAAAAAGCCCCACCACAGAACAGCCCCACAGAAGTGGAATGAARATTCCAGTCCAGTGGAAATGCAAATATTGTGCTGCTGGACATTGCTGTGGCTGCCTTGGGCTGCCTGGTTATTTTAGGCCACTCTGAATTCASTCCCTATTCCAATGGCCCATGGATGTCACAGTCAGTCAGGCTTTTTTGACTGGGTGAACTAAAATACTTGAGATGCTGGAAGAGCATCTTAAAATGCTTCACACATTTCACAAAATCATGCAAAAAAAGTACTTAGGAATGCCCCCTCTTTAAAAGCACTACCCTGCCTCCATATATCCATAGCTTATTACTGTTGATGAGGAGATTAAAATGCAAAAAGAGCTCTTATTAAACAGAAAATGTAGTTTGGCTCCATCCTTAAGCAAATTAGCACCCTAAACAGGATTTCTAAGTGCATTTTAAAGAGAAACAGCTGTTATTAAGCCACTAGATATTTTGGCTTAAAATTGACTAAAAAGTAGGCAATAGTCTCATTTAAATAGCATGCAGAAGAGATGTGGGAGGCAGGATGATTATCTATATTATGCATGACTGAAAAGCAGGCTCCATTTCTGTCTCTTTGTGCATCCAAATAGTGTGGAGACACACAATTAGAGTGATGCACAAGGAGGAGGTGTGAGAGTGGCCTTGCTTTGGAAGCTCTGGGGTTTTTCAGAAGCATGTGGCTCTGCCTTGCATGAAGAGTGCACCCTGCCAACCAAGCCAAATTTCATCTGTCCTCAGCCAAACTTCATATATCCATGTCCAAGTGGTGCCAAGCACATTTCTGGCTGGGGTTTTTGAATAACCCCTACTTGTTAAAAAAAAAAAAAAAAAAGAAAAAATTGCTCTTGACTTCTGCTGATAMATTGTGCTGAACTTAAATCCAGCAATAACTGAAATCTAGGGTCATGGCAATTCTGAAGAAAAATGCCCTTAAATGAAGCAATGACTGAAGATGACCTTAAAAAAATCCCTATAAAACCTAATTTGGGTTGAGTACAATTCAAATTGGGTTGAATACAATTTAAGCCAAATAATACTTTCAGTACTTAACCCCACAGAGTCAATTTTCTTGATATGTTTGCAGCAATGGGGAGTTTATACATGTGTAAAGAATGTTATTTGTGTGGTCAGGTTATATGTAAGCATATGGAAATCTACCTGAAAATCTGTCCCTTAGAGAATGAGCTAGTTAAATAAAAAGATGTGTGAACTCTGCAGTTGGGAGCACAGATTTTCTATGAGTAAAAAACTTGACCAAAACCAG
Organism: Sporophila hypoxantha; assembly: GCA_002167245.1. Lineage (NCBI taxonomy): Eukaryota > Metazoa > Chordata > Aves > Passeriformes > Thraupidae > Sporophila > Sporophila hypoxantha. The sequence continues at coordinate 89,784 of NDFG01000487.1, forward strand.
TATTTCATAATTTTCATATTGGAATATTTTGTACTGCATCCCTCTGCCACGAACAAATGAAACTGTTTTACCCTGTCTGCCCAGACACCACCATTTATCACATTTAAATGCAAAATTGCCTCAGAAGAAAAAAAAAAAAAAAAAACAGGTTGAATGTTGAATAGGAAATGAGTTACATTCATAGATCCTAACAAATGTGTGCATGCTCAAAGATYTGTTTTGTTGACAGTTTTTAAATATTCAGTTCCCTCATTTGACTCCAAATCKTTCTGCTCTCTGAAGAGAGGTAAAAAACTTTCAACTCTTTAGTCTGAGGAAAAAAAAAAAAGCTGAACTCTTCAACTTGATTCTTCTTTATTCCAACCTTTTTAAAATCCACTGAAGATTCTTTTTCTTTTTTCCCAGCTGGTCATTCCCTGAGTAACAGAACACAACCTCCTCTTTGTTSTGCTGTGTGACTGATTAGGTTGTACCTGGCTGGTGAAGATGAACATTGATTATTGCTGTGCACTGTGTTTATAGCACACTGTCCTGCTCAGCTCACTGTACCCACCCTCCATGTGTGTCCCAGTCTATAATGATGAAAATGGATGCAGTGAGGATAAATGGCAGTGCTGCTCACACACAGAGATCCCCACAAATGAGATGTGTGTGCTTGAACTGGGCTGTCAATTAAAACATCTTGGATGCTTCCCCCTTGGCAAAGAGCTGTGCTCAGGAACATGTTTATAAACAGATTTACATAGCTTTTCATATTCTATTTTTCCCAAATGATGCTGCAAAGATTAAAATGCATTAGTGATGAGCCATACAGTAAAATGAAATAAACCTCCCAATTAAAAAAAAAAAAAGTAGAAAAACAAACATAAAAAAAAAGCCAAAGGAGTGGAAAAAAAATAAACCATCAGGCATATGCTGAGTTAGAAAATACCTGACTTGCTGGCAGCTCCTGTGACTTTGCATAATTCCTCTGACCAAAACACAGCTCAGGGACATTGAGCCCTGGTAGGTCTAAGACTGAAAAACTGCAAACATCCCCCAAAGTCCTTTTTTACCCCTTTTATTCTTCTTTCTGTGTGGAATGTTCTCTCAGTCTAAGACTGAAAGACTGCAAACATCCCCCAAATCCTTTTTTACCCCTTTTATTCTTCCTTCTGTGTGGAATGTTCTTTGCCTGCACACTCAAAACTGTAACCAAACACTGAAAGAGCAGGAAGGTTTTGAGGTTTATTTGAGTTGTACTCAACCCAAATTAGGTTTTATAGGGATTTTTTAAGGTCATTTTTAGTCATTGCTTCATTTAAGGGCATTTTTCTTCAGAATTGCCATGACCCTAGATWTCAGTTACTGCTGGGTTTAAGTTCAGCAGTCACTTAACTGTAATGTTGATTTTTATAGTGTTTATTATGTTGTTACATTATATTAGACTGCTCTYTGACAATCCCTTATTGTTTGTTACAGCATTCCAGAAACACCCCAATGAACCAAGGCTGCTTTCCAACAATAAAAAAGCTGCAGGAAGATGCTGTGCATCCATATGGACTGAGCCACCACTCACAGACAGCACTCTGAAAAATGTTTATAAATCAAAGTAATGGCAAAAATTTTCCAGCTGCTGCATAAAGGCTGGCTGGTGTGAGAGGTTTTCCCTTTARTCCATTCTGCAGGTGGAATTATGTTATTTGCTAAAATCTAGAGGTTGCTACACTCTCCTAAGCCCCCACAAGGCTCTTTCCACTCTGAGGATGCCAGAGCTCCTTTAGGAASCTCAAGGAGTGCCCAGGTTTGACASTTWTTGCCTGGAGTTATTGCTGATTTCTCAGCTTTTGTCACTAACAGCTCCCATTAGTTCACCGCAGAGACACTGGATAGATGGAGTAATTGGGCCTTGGGGATTTTGATGGCCCTTTTTTTTTTTTTTTAATTGTACTGATCAATTGAGTAAATTCCAGCTACAGGGAGCAGCTGGGTTGAGGATCATTTTTTGCCTCACATAAATGACACGCCAGGAGAGCATAAAGCTTCACCACACAGCACAGGTGAAAAACTTTTAATGGACACATCCTCAAATCAGCCACTGAACACATCTGTAATGCACATCCAAAAACCCCAAAACTCTCTTCTCCACAGCAGCACTCCTGAAAGTGCCCTCCCTGGTTTCAGAAAGACACAAGTCTTRCTGAAGCAGTTCTTGTTGTCAMWARATTSCAAGAGTRCTATTGCCATTACATTGCAAAGGTTCCATATTGCCAGAGTTTCACACCTCCTTGATGTTTCTTGRAGGCAGCTCCTCTYGGCACTGACTCTTCCTRGTCCTCACAGCAGCCAACTGACTCCAGRTCCCCTCAACCAACCAATCCACTCTTTTATAACACTCTTCTCATTGGCRACAGCTGTGGCCTGTTAACATCAGGCCTGCTCCTAATCCTTAATAARTGYCTSAYCTGCAACTCTTTAGGGGGTAAGATTACTTTCTATARTACCTTTATTTACTTATGTTCTATCCCCCTACAAGGTCTCTCCTAAATGTAAGCTGTTCTCGTGTGTGAACAGCCCCTCTCTTCCTGGGAACTAAAGATGACCTTACAAACTGCAACCATGTTTGCTTTAAATGCCTTTTTTTTGTGGAATGAGCAATAAAACCAGAATAGCCTCTTTTTGATACACTGGAGAATGTGAGGTGAAAGTGGAACAATTAAAAAYTGTAATTTAAAAAAATCTTCAACAAGGAAATCAAAGTCTTTCACCTGCTGTATTTTCAGACTGCTGACTGATTTGCTGTGGAAATAATCATATTTTRAACAGTTTTTGGGTTTTGAGGTACAAACAGCCTAAAATATTATGGAAAGTAAGGCAGTCAAGACCAAAACAATGACATTTTAGTGAAGGAAGATGTAGCTGACAGTTAATTGTGTCAAAAAAACCCAAACTGAGCTACAGGGCTGCCATCAGGACATTACCTGGTTCAAACTGCAGCAYTATTCATAAAGGCCTTTAGATGCTTTTCTCCCACCACAACCAATTTCTAAAAAGTAAGAGTAATCCTTTTCCATCCTTTAAAAATCTTTTGTACTCTAAGAATATTACATGCTTGGAAAAAGAATATTAGGTGCTTGGAAAATACAATCCTGAGAGGGACAGGAGTGGCCAGCCCATCCCTGGGGCCACAAAGTGGGAAGGACAGCGAGGGACAGCACGTGGGTGGGAAGCACAGGCTGGAGAAATGGGCTTTGTAAAGTTCAAAAAATGCAAATACAAAGTCCTGCACCCTGGGAGAAACAACCCCATGTGGCAGTTCTTGGCTTCTTTTCTGCATCTGTCAAGGTCAGGATTGAAAGTGCTCAAAGCAATATTTTGTGTTCGGATTCAGATGTTTATTAATTCTAATCTATATCACAGACTTACAAACCCTGAGTTCTGCAGCATTTCACTAACAAGCTACAAAATGGTCCCACATCTATATCTACAAGGTCTTCTAAGGAAAAGCTATTCAATTTTTAAACCCAAATTATTTTCACTTTTAACCCAATAACTAATGCCTCATGTCCTGCAATGTGGACTTTTTTATCCAATTACACAAAACCACCCAAACCTATGGAGAYGAAGGTGAAGAAGGACCAGCCTCCACCCTAAAACCTCCATCTGGCTTTATATATATTACTATAWTCTAAACCCTTAAACTAAAACCTTAACTTTGTGACACAGGAAGAAATAATGGAAAGCATTGCTTGGAATTGCAGCAAATCTCATCCAGTTGTATTCAACTGTTGAATATAAACTAGTGCTGCTGAAAAACAAAGGACACTCAACAGCTTTAAATTCACACTTCAGCAACACAATTAATTTTCTTGTCAAGGACAGGAAAAGTGATATCAACCCAGCTGCAAAAAGGTTACAGACATAGCTGTTGTCTTATGCTCATAATTAAATATTTCATTTACAGTTATTATCAAATGTTAACTAGAATATGTTTCTGTCAGCCTCCTCTAGGATTCCATTTAGTGTGCAAAACGTTTCCATCAAAAAATCTATTTCCATTCTATTGAAGACAACATTTTGCCTTGTATGTGACTGAAAATAATTCTTCTGGTATTTTTTAAACTCTAGCGTTTCTAGAATGGCTTATTCCCACACCACATGGATAGGCAGGATGGATAGAGAACACAAGTATTATTATTAATAATAATGATGATGATGATATTATTTACAGTACAGGTACAACTAGGCAGCTTTGTTCTTCTCTACCATTACAAAGACATCTTCATTTAATCTCAGGAACAATGCATGGAGGAACCTTCAGCAACAACCTGGTTTAATTTGGTGTGCAATTTGACAATATTTTTAATATGCTGAAGAGCTGTGACTGAGCTTAGTTCCTTTGGCCCTCAGACTACCCAAATACAAAAAGCAGCTGGAAAAATCAATCAAGTGTAACCCTTTTTTAAATTATCTTTAATCAGAATTAACTGTTGCTCCAGATACTGGCAGAGATTTGCACAGGAAAATTTGTGTTTTTTTAACAGCTTCAAAACTGCAATGGTTCTTACTGGAATGAGTTCCAGAAGATCCAAGAATGGCCAATGTCAGCTGGCTTTTACCTGAATTTATTTACACTGAAAAAAAGCTGAAAGATCAAATATTTCTAGCAAACTAAATTAAATTATATAAAAATTTGTCATTTTGAGAATAAGACATAAATTGTAGGTACCCCAGTACAGCTGTTTCTGTTCATATAAATTTAACAACAAAAGATACAGGCTTTGTTTTATAGTCAGAGGTTTTGAGCTGACATTTTAGTGCAGTTAATGATGAATTTTTAGTTCCATTTAATATATGTTTGATTTTGTATAAAAATTATCAGTAGAAGATTYTTAATCATGCTTAATGAACTTCAGCTCCAATGGGCCAGAAAACTCATGGAAATGAAACTGGCATTGAATTTACCAGAGCTCAGGTCAATAAAATATTTGGAATTCCTCATTCTACTTCAGTACAATTTCTGTTATTACTCCCCATAAAACTCTGGRTGAACTTTAATGTGAACTACTACCCAATATATATCTCTCAGAAAAGCCTCAGATTTCAAAATCAAAGAGCTGTAAAGCACAATTCTGTCCTGATCCAGGGTAACATGAAAAAGCACCTTCCAAACTGGGGCATAGCTGCAACACCAGAGAAAAARGCATATAAATATGTGAAATTCATGTTCAGTTTTGATGTGTTTGAAGGCCAGACTGTCCTGGATGTTTAAATATTTATTAATAGAGTGGAGATGTTCAAGTCAATATATGATTAAAGGCTGACTTAGATTGCAAATCTCCAGGTAGTGGAATGTTGTTTGAGTCTCTCTTGTGCCTGTCCAAAGAAATTCTCATCCTGCATCCATCCTTTGGAGAATGTCCTGTGGGGATGAAAATCTGCTGACAGTCGTGAGGGACTGAGCACAGAATTGGTGTAGGTGTCCCTCAGGGATGGGAAATCCTAAAAGAGAATCCTCAAGCTGCTTTGCCCAAATTATCTTGGCACTCCCGGCAGATTTCTTCTGAGAAATTACAAATATTACAGATCCTCTTAAAACTCCTATTAGTTTGTTTTCATGTCCTTTTATCACTGCTACTAGAAAGAAGATAATTTTAAAAAACCATAGCAAATGGGGAGCCACATCCAGCCATTTCASCAGAGTGATGCTAATAAATTTCTTCACTATGAACATCTCATTTGTATTCATTATTCTCTGTGCCAGATGGCAGTTTGTAGGCTATTGCACAACATAATGATTATGGAGCACCAARAGTTCAGACATTTTTACTCTAAAACTGTTTTTTCCCCAATATGCAGCCATTCTTTCCATAGGTTCCACAATGCTCCCTCAGGTATTCTCTGTTCTTTCACTCTTTCATTTCAGGAGGCCTGAGAAGGTATTTGGTTGTCAAAGGAAAATGAATTTTAGCAACTGACCCCTCATGCTGTGATCAGCTGTTGTGGATTCTGCTCTCCCTTCAAAACCTTCCTCTAGAAAATATCCATATTGAGAACTGTGATCATTCTGTTGATTTAAAAGGAACCATGAAAGCTCAGAAATTGGTYCAATCTGTGGGGAGGGGGAGCTTGTGTTGGTTCATTTGGCATTTTTCCTACTATCCTATCTTAAACCTTTAACTGCTCCTTAACAATGAGGAACTGATACATGTGTACCAAAAAAAAAACAAAAAACAAAAAAAACCCAAACCAAAACAAAAAAATACCTAAAAAACCAACCAAACAACAAAAACCCCCTACTTACTCCAAAAATACCCTACGAAAACCACCAAAACTCAACTCACAAAAAAACCCCAACAACCCTGAGCTACCAATTTACCCGGGGAAATAACACATCTATATTTCTCACAAATGTTCTGCCAATGGTTGACTGTAAGACAACAATAAAGAGATAAAAAAGCCATCAACAAGCTGGAAAACATGAAAAGGTGGCATCARTTCTCTAACACCCAGCCCAGACCTGGCAGCACCATTCAGAGCAAATAACTCAACCCTCAGTGCCAGGGGAGACTTTGTAGTCCCAGAAAGCAGAACAGAAGAGATAATGAGATTTGCATTGTGCATACTCGACTATTTAAAAATAAGTTGACATCAGCAACTCCTTTTAGTGCAGCTTGTGAAGAGCTGCAATTCCTGCTAGCTGCCCATRTGAGCTGGGACCCAGGAGCTCAAGTGCCCTGACCCACTTCAGTAACCTTATTTCCTCCCAGTAACAATTAGAAATATCTACAGACACTCATGGGCTTAAGCTTGAAACGGAGATATGATGAATTAGTGAGAAATACAGCTTTGGTCCTCAACTTGCCCTTTGTTTTCTTGATAAAATGTGGTTTTCTTCAACAAATAACTTCTGAGAGTGTTGCCTGTTTTATACCCACACCATGCCTGGAATCAGTAAAAGGATAAATCCTGACTGTTCATCTCTGGGAGTTCCTCTGTCATCCAYACAGGCCAAGGGAACACAAATATCACATTCATGGCACCACAGAGGGGGACAGGGTCACACTGGAGGCTGTTTATGGACAGGTTGACTTCCCTCTTTAATATTTAGAAGTACCAAACAATTGCATGTAAGGTTCAAGTCAGATGTTTTTATTTTAAAAAATACCAAGGCAAAAGATCATTTAATGTTGTAATTATGTCTCTCTCTCCTGTTTTCTTAGAATATATCCTTAATGATTTAACTGCAAAGACAGCACAGGTGGCCACAAGTTGTGGGGAAGGGGGGATTGTGGCCACTACTCCAGAGAAATCAGAGCTGTGAGAGAAAGAAATGAGTGGTTAGGAAAAAAAAAGAATCTGGAAAGCAAGTGGGGCAAAAGGGATATAAAGCCTGTTTCCAACTGAATTGGCAGAAAGTCAAAGCCTGTCAAAGCAGTAAGTGCAGSAAAACTGAAATTGTCAGGCACTCTTAGTCACTGTGTTCATGTGCTGGTGCTACTGGAAGCATTTAAAAGAGGTGTCAACCACTGCTATTTAAAATTACAGCCCACACTGCACCCACCCCCTGTGGCATTCACGTTTTCTGGAAAAATCCCTTGGCCCAGGATTTCTCTCCTGGGAAGCTGAGAAGCCTCAGAGAAAAAGGAAAACAATTCCTATCTCATTTGCTTCTCCTGTGTTGTGCTCACATGTGCAATGTGTTTGGAGATTGTTTACCCACAGSTGATTGTTCCATTGGATTCTGCTGCGAGTTGTTTTCACTCTTTGGCCAATCAGGGCCAAGCTGTGTCGGGACTCTGGAGAGATTCACAGGTTTTCATTATTATCTTTTTAACATTTGGTAAGTATCCTTTTTGTATTCTTTATGATAGTATAGTGTAGTATAATATAATATGATATATAATATGATATATAATATGATATATAATATGATATATAATATGATATATAATATGATATATAATATGATATATAATGTATAATATAAGATATATATATGTTTTATGTAATATGTAATATATAATATTATATATTATATAAAGTATATAATATGGAATATAATAATATGGAATATAATAATAAATTAGCCTTCTGAGAATATGGAGTCAGATGCCCCATTTCTCTCCCCTGGTCAGGGTCACTTTGATTTCCATAGCCCCCAGCCCACTGCCAGCACTACAAGGGGGAGGAAAAACCACCAGGCTGCCCCACACCGGGGTCCTGTGCCCTGCAGCAGCCCTGGGAAGGACACTGCTCAGCCTCTCATTTTTGGAACAGGCAGAACGATGCTCCTCCAGCACAGCCAGATACACACTGGGCATGGGACACTGAAGAAAAGCATTTTTAAAGGCTCCAAAGAGATAGAAGAACTATTTTGTATGTGTATAATCTAATTTTTTTTCAGTTAATTATGAATTTTTAGTTCAATTGAATATATGTTTGAACTTGTATAAAAATTATCAGTGGAAGAGTATTATTCACACTTAATGAACTACAGCTCCAATGGGCCAGGAACTCATTGAAARTAAACTGGTATTGGATTTACCAGAGCTCAGGTCAATAAAATATTTGGAATTCTTCATTTTGCTTCCYTACAATTTTTGTTATTACTCCCCATAATTCTTATTTCTAGCCTTTATGTTGCTGAAGAATTTATTTTTAAGGTGTATTATTCTTACTAAATAATCAGTGACCCCACTGAGGAAGACTTCTGAAATGTGTGCATAGAAAAATAAAAAGGTTTTGAGACTCAACCCATGCRTGGAGCTGCCAATTATGGAGGATCCTACAATCTCGAATTCAGTGGCAGTGCAAAAYAGCACTACYTTACTGAAATATTCATTACCRCTATTTTATTATGTAATAAATATAATATTTTTTAGGTAATAAAGTAGGGGTATTTCCCTAGTAACAAGAGAATATGGAAATTCCTTAAAAATTGGTACAACAGACTCTTGCATTTTAGAAGATTATAAATAATACAGGATGTCTTTGATCACATTATTATTAAAATTAATACATAAAAATGTTGTGTTCTCAAACCCAYTACTAGGGAAAATTATAATTTGCTGACACAGATAACATGCTCTGATCTGCAGATTCCCTCCTTTCCTAGTTCCCAGCTAAGAATGAAGCCTCAGCACACAGCTGTGTACAACCACAGAGGCAATCTGGGAAAAAATCTATGGAAATTTTGATTAAAATTTTTATATGATGCAAAATTTGGCAGCGTGCTGCAGAACGTCAAGAACAGATCAGCTGTACTGCAAGGATCAATTGTTTAGTTTGATTTGTTCTCTGCAGAGGTTTATAAATATATTAGATATATTTWTATATATAACTTCTATTTTATATAATATATATTTATATATATGTAGATAATATATAGATATACATATAATTTCTATCATAAATGTATATGAAATATATGTTACATATATGAAATATTATACCTGGATTTTAGGAAAAAAGTATGTAGAATATACAAATCCAAAGAATAGGACCCCAGAAAAGTAATTCTGGAAATGGCTTAGGAAACTGCAACTTATTAACTAGGATGACCCATGAAGACTACTAATTCAGACTTTTGTGTATAACCTGGTAAATAACAAGCAGGTAAAGGGAAATTACAGTATTTGTCACCTCATTATGTGGACAGATGCTAGTACTGGCATTAAAAAAAAACCTAAAAAGTGAAAAAAAGTGTGAGGGAGAAAAATTTTAAAGAATTGAAAAATATCCGGATACAGTAAAAAAGACACTCTAAATGAGAGATTTAGGAGACTAGATTTATCAAACTTCTTTAAATAAATGTTATGGAATTAATTGGTGTCTGTTTTTTACACCTTAACASTGAAAATACTTCAGATAGCAGCTAATTCTCACATCTGGTATGCAAAAAACCCCACCAAAACCCCACAAAAATGAACAAGATCCCAATGGCTCAAGGTAGAAAAGCCTAATTATTGACCCTGCCACTCTGAAACAACCTCTCCACCTCTAAATAAATTAGGAATGTAACTTTCTCACTTGCTGCTCTTTAGATTAGCAGTGGGTTTATGAATCAACCAAGGAGCTCGTGGGTGAAGCAATGACAAAAGTAAGAGGGTATTTCAGGGACTGGCAGAAACACTGATGAATTGAAGTCATCAGTTTTTTAATTAGGCACTGAGACGCGATGGTGCATGAGTTGGTATGATATATCTATATCATTTGGAACTGGCTAGCTGCAAATAAAAAGGCATGACAACGTTTTCTGATAATGATAAACTATCAGAGATCAACATTAGCACACAATTTGCTCACAGGATGGTGTTTAAAACAGCTGCAGAGAGCCAGACTGGCTCTGCTGTGGATCATTCAGCGGGGTAAATAAAAATAAAACATCTGTGAGGAAAGGTAAAGAGAGGTTATGTGAGTGATTAAAAGTGTGGAGCTGAGAGCTCCTCTGGGACAACAACTTTCCCAATGACAGGGCTACCAAAGCTGGCGCTAGAAAAGACAGAAGAAATATTCTTTTAAAACTTTGTAGAGATCTGTAAGGAGAAGCTTAGGTCTAATTGGGCAGTCTGCAGCTTTCTGGCCTGACCTTTTGGCCTSTGAAGTCAATAAGGCATTTGAGTGGGTATTTCCTCCCTCCCCCAAACTGACCAGATGTCCTTGGGAGGCAGAGATGCCCATATGCTTTTTACAAAACCACTTCTCAGAGTTCAGTGACAGCTGTTGATTTAAGTCCTTTAGGTATTTGGGTGTGCTGCTTTTCCCAACCTTTCCTTTCTTTGCATCCTATTTGATGCAAAAATCTCTTACCCACTGCTACTACTCGACTAATGTTAGTGCACAGAACCCTTAGGAACTGATCTAACATGAATATTCACTTTTTTTTAGCAGAGGAAAATAAATTAATACTCTTTAAACAGAAACAAATGAAGTGGGAGAACTCCCACTCCAAAGCACCACCCTGCAAGGCTTATGGCATTCACAGACTAGCCCTTGCTTCAGCCCCTGGATGGAAATCACCTTTTCCAAGAATTAAAGGACATAAAGCTCATGGTGCTCAGGTTCTAAGCTGACAGAAAAAGACCAGGGATGACCCCTGATGGACTATTAAACGTGTGGTTACTGTCACAGGACTCCACAAAACACATCAAAACGTTCAGGGGGAGATAAGGCAAGTCTGTAGAAAAGGAATTAATGGGAAAAACCATGCATAGTTTGGGAAGTCATTGTGTTGAACATTTTTTTTGTTTTGGTTAAATATCTGCTCAGTGCCCAACATTCTCACTCAATATGGTATTGCCTGATGTTGCAATGTTGCAATAAGGGATTTATTTCTTTTTTAATCGCATTTGGAATTTAAAAGCAATGGAATAACTGCAATTGATGCTGATGGATGGAGCACACCTTACCTAACAGCTCCTTTGAAAAAGAACAGCATCCAATTCCTCTGCTCTCTCTCTGTGATTTATACTGGACCTTGTTTTATCATGGGCAAAATGCAAAAATTTCCCTCTTCAATAAAACAGATATATTCTCTGAATCCTTCCAAGAAACAATAACTATTTGAATAATCATTTAACCAAGAAGAATATAGTGAAYTTAAAGCATCTRGCTATACTACAACACTWTTTTTTCTTGGACAGCCACTAACTAAATTAATTACCTCACTGCTGAGTTAATTAGGTAATATTAGTACATAAATATCCCAGCTAATTATTCTAAGCTAATAAAAATACAAGTGCTGTCAAACATGTCTGACACAACCGTATACYTTGAATGTAAATTTTCCCATTTGCTTCCCAATCCAAATTTAATTAAAACATTATAAATATCAGTCATTCTCATAAATGAGTTTTATAGCATCACAAGCTAATCATTCCAGAAAAATAAATTAAAATACAATAATCCCTTGCATAATTATACTGCCAGTTAGAAAGAATGAGTTTAATAAATAGCTCATCAAGTTCAGAATTTTAACGTGAAATGTTCAGCCAAATAAGTGTATGTGCAGCCTAATGGCCTGAAAATGAGCCCATAAAGATATGAAGGAAACATACTTTTTTATTGGRCTTCTAATTGCTCATTTGGGCTACTTCTTTCCTGTTTTCCAAGGAATTATTTTTATAGCATTAGTTACTAATGCAGACAAATGTTATTAATGAGGACAAACCTTGATTGCTGTCAGCTTTTGGYGGCCCTCATTACAGTCAAGTATTTTTTTATTGTTTTAAGAGTGAAGACACAGTTTTATTAGGTTTTGTTATTTAATGGCAGTGTGATTTACAAGAGGAAATTCAAAGGTTTAGGCCAATACTAGTCACAATTTAGACCTAAATGCACCACCTAAAAGCTTACAAAATGGAGAAGAGCTGAAAATAAAAGCTTGATAAAAGCTTTTTAAAGGTGGGGTGGTGATTATGGTTTGCCTTTTTCCAATGCATTTAAAAGGAAAAAGAACTTTCCTGACAGTGTAAGTTCATAGCCAAGAGCATTAAAAACTCTTCTTTCTTTTAGGATGATACCTTAAAAGTTTGCAAAGAGAACAAGATTTTTTTCTTGCATTAAGATCCCGTGTGGTGGGTTGCAAAGAGAACAAGGTTTTTTTCTTTCATTAAGATCCCGTGTGGTGGGTTATAGCAGTTTTTTCAGCATATCTCTGCACCCACCATCTAAAGAATTACACAAAAGGGAAAAAAAAAAAGGGAAGAGTTAACAATAAAATACTACATGAACTAGGGAAAATAGACCTATCAAAAATACATGTAAAGAAACATTTGGAAATTCCTGTCATTTCTGCTAGGAAAATATTAWACATGTTCAGCAAATACGTTCAAGATTTCCATTAGGAGTTTTAATTTCATTYTCTAAATGAACAAACTATTGCTTGCATCTTTTTGTAAATTAAAACAATTAAATTACTTCACTTTGAAAGAATAAAGTACAATCCTTCTTGACCTTATCTTCTTTATTTCTGTCCTTGTCTCATCAAATGCTATTTCTGTGATTCAAGAAGCTTAAATCTATTTAAAAGGCCAAACACATTCTCTGGTTGTCACTGACATAAACAAAAATAGGATTTAATTTTTTTTGCCAGCACTGCTGAACTTTTCAACTTGTGACCTAGTCCTGAAAGTTTTATTCAGTTTTTCGAGAGTGTGGCCCTTGCAGCAGGTTGCAATACATCCCTTGTCCTCAGAGCCCAAATTCTTTGTTTGAAACCTTATCACAAACCCATCTTTATGAGCATTTTAAGCAACTGTTTTATTTAAGCAAGAATATTATTGGCTCATTAAGAATCTGAGGATCAGGGGTGGAGCAGAAAATTGACAGTGGCAATATCAGGGCAGAAAGATYGAACTGCAAGACTTGGTGCTCACATTAGCACACAAAAGCAGTAAGAAAGGGAAGTTGCATGTGTCAAGGTAGTCAGGTTTGAGTCATAACTATTTCTGGAGTTAAGGAGGTGACCCACTCACTACTTACTAAGCAAAGCACGTGTGGTAGGCACTCACAGAAATGCAAAACTTCCAGCCACTAAAAAGCTACAAACACCTCTGTGAAAAACACTTGTTAAAGACAAAGAAAACCCCAAAAACTTCCTCTTTCTGTTCCAACCAACAAAAAAAGTAACAAAAGCRCAGCCTGGTGGCCCCTGCCACAAGTCCAAGCTCTCCTTCCTAAGGCACCCACCAGGCCACCCCTTCCTTGGTTACTGACAAAAAGAGGGGTGGCCACAAAGCCAAAGCAAAACCAACTCAGCCAAAATTCTACCACCATTAAAATTCACCCACAACCAACAGGCAAGAGAGAGGAGAGGCCATCAATGCCCCCCAGCCACAATTCCTGCCACAAATTATTCAGCCCAACCAAAATCAAGTAACCATCTGCAGGCCCCTGGTGAGATATTAACTCAAAATTTCCCCAATTTCCCCCAAATTTCACCAAACAACTGCTATTAATAAAATTTTAAAAACCACAAAAGACTATTAAAGAAGTCTCAGTAAAATTAACAAAATTAACTTCTCTCCCTAAATAAACTAAGAAGACCCTATTTTAAAAATAGTAAACTAAAATTTTAAATTTTATTTCTTTACGTTATCAATAAAAAAGTTATGAAAAAAGGTGTCCTAAAAAWTTTATCCTAATTCTTATTACTTTTTCTTTTAATTACTATTAATAAATTTTTCTCTATACCCTTTTGAGGTTTTAAACCTACTTTACCATTCTTCTAATCATACCTCACAAAAAACAAATAAACACATTCTAGTAAGTACATTAGAAATTAGCCAACACTAAACCCACCACACTCATTAGTACATTAACAAAAAAAATCTCTAATTAACAAACCAAAACCACTACAGCATGTCAGCTCTTAAGCCAAAAAAATCCCCAATTTAATTTCTATGTTGTAAAGAGCTATAAATGAGACTGGCATTCGACCCAAATTTATTTGAAACGTGTTCAAGGAATTAATCTTCTCCAGAAGTAGGGCTTTTTACGACCTTCATAAATTTGCTTTAGGARGACTTCTAAACAAGTATCTTTTTGGAAGCAACTTGGGAGCAATGAAGAGATGACCATCAGACCAAAATCCACATGTCCCAGTCTGCAGTGCCCATCTTTCCAATCCCCAAAATTTTCTCTGACARGGAGACCTGTGTTAGAGCTTTGGAGAGATGCCCTGCCAGTGACATGGCAAAACTGTGGAACAGGAGTTGTTTTGCTTTTTTTTCCACATACTCAAGGACTAAGAAAGATTTGCCTGCTTCAGTTTTTTCTGTTTTARCACCCCAAGTACTTTAAACTCTCCAAAGGGACTTCTGCAATCTTTTCAAAAGAGAGGGAAAAAAAGAAGTGAATGGAAGGAGAGGAGGAATGAAAAGCTGACTTGCAGAAAGAGCATCTCAGAGGTGTTCATGTTTTGTAGGTGTCTAGAAAAGAGAAGAAAAATAAGATTAAGACTCAGAGGAGTCTTATTTTTTGCTGGTTTTCTGCATTCACTTTTGTGTAGCTTTATGCCAAACTTTTTAGACACATAWTATATAAAGCTGGACATGTGAGTGCCCTGAATCCTGAACCTCAGAGCAGGGGTGGGAAAGCAGAGGGAATGAAAAGGATATGTTTATTTATCAGTACTTAAGCACAACCAAACAGCCTGCATCACATCATCCTTCTGACAACAGCACTGCCATATTTCCTTATCGAGCATGAGAGCAACTGGGAAATACAGACTCTTTCCAAACTGTTGTAGACACTACACTCCTGATTTTATCCTGCGTTTACAGAGTTAAAAATGTAGCAAAAGATAAAGATCCCCAGAGTGTGGCAGCACCAGACTTGASGGCATTTCACTACCACTCACTTTTCCTGTGATTATCATCTCAGGAAGAGGTGGGGAACCAAATGGGGAATCCATTTTCACTGGGCAGATATCAGTACAGTATCTGCCCCACCACGTATTTATAAAAATCTCCCTGCTCTTCCAGGAACCACTGGAGTATGAAATAGCTGAGTTACAATAAGTTAGAATTCCTGAATTCCTGGCATAACTCGCTACACTGCAGAAATTTGGTAAAAAATATTCTAGCATAGAGCAAAATGAGTAGCCTTCATTTTGGGCTACTTCTAATACATCAGTGCCCAACACTGTATCAGAAAAACGTAAAAACAATTTCTTATATTATTTTCTGTTTTCTAGTTACACACAAGTCCTGCATACATATATTTTTAGAAGTCTTYCACTTTCACTTAGGTGATTCCAAGTTTAAAACAAGACTCCTGCCCTGTGTAATCCCTGGCATGAAAGAAAAGCAGCACCTGAYATACTTTTCCTTGCCAGACTGTCTTGAGCTGAGATCAGTTTGGAGCTCAGTTCTGACAGGATACATTGCCCTTATTTTCCAGGCAGAAAAAATTCAATGGGTAAATTTWCATCACTTCTTGGTGATGAAGTTTAATTAGTAAGGACTAGAAATTTAGGACTTGTACTTTATTSTTAGTGCTTGCTTTTATACAAACTAAAATATTAGTCAGATTTCTACACTACATCTGCTCAGTAACAACGAGAAAACACTATTTTCCCATTAGTATTGCTATTTCTAAATGCATGGGGACTACAGGGATTGACATTGATATTTTCCTTTGAAAAAGGGAACTTCCCTTATAAAACGAATTTATTTCTTCAACCAACAATCATCTTCCTAAATTGCTAATACTGGATAAACTGGTCTGATTGTCCTAATCCTCTAAGAAATTCTGATCAAATATAAGTCTGCTAAATATAAAATACATTCAGCAGCTATTACATCATACTATATTGCATTAWAATGTTATTAGGTATTATATCATAMTGCATTATTATTAATTATAATTTTTTTGCYTGTGAAAGATGGAGACCTTCCAGTCCTAAAGTTGGATTCTCACTGTTCCTCTGCCCACTAACACCATTCCCAGAGGATGGCCAGCTGAGCTGGGGATMTTGTTTTCCMTATGCAATTCAGTTTTTTCCATCTTAACTTTCCAGAAGCAGGATGACATTCACAAGGCAGAGAATAGTGTATCACCAGAATTTTTTTAACATTTTTAAATATTTAAYTATTGGATATACTGGTCTGATTGTCCTAATCCTCTAAGAAATTCTGATCAAATACAAGTGCACTAAATAGCTTTGACCAGAAAATTAAAGGAGGAGGAGGAGAAGGAGCTACTCTGGGTTGTTTCCAGRTGTCAAGCATCCAAAATGACCGTGGCCAGCTGCAGTCCCAGCAACATCCTGGCTCTGTGCTCGACCTTCCTGCAGCATCTCAGGAGTGGCAGAGATCCAGCAGCAGCACAGAGCTGCTTTCCTGTCTGGCAGGGATTTGTGCCAAGCCCTGAACGAGTCCCTGCCCTGCAGGAACAGACTCCTCCACCTGCCTGCTCTTGGCCTGGCCAGCCCTGGCCCCAGAGAGGTGTTCCCTCTGGGACCAGCAAGATCCAGAATACTGGACCTGAGGAGAAACTGGAAACTGCAGGTCCTTACCACCAACAGAGACAGGATGGCAGCAGCACCCTCCTTCCTGCAAGGAGTGTGTTGGGCACGTTTGGGGCAGTGCCAGGGAACAATCCCCTGGAAATCTCCCTGGCAGAGCTATTCTTGTCTTTATAAAAGCASTGGCATGCTGTTCCCAGCAGGTGCCCATGGACAAGGCCTCTGGAAGCACCCTCAGGCCCCACACGATTCCATGGGAGGAGCAGGAGACTGATGGAAATCTCCTCCAGTGCTTTGTACATCCTGACAAATGGAACAGTTTCCTTGGAGCTGGGAGCAGCTGGTTTAACATTTCTGCTTGGTGCAGATACTGGGACATGCAAGAAAGTCCAAAAACATGGATTGTCCAATCTGGGCAAAAAAAAAAAAAGCCCTGAGAACATCCAGTGTCTGAAAGCTGCTGGGGAAGAAATTCAGCTCTGAATTAAGGTGCAAATTTCTACCAGGAAGGCTATTAAATATGAGAATATCTCTGATGAGGCACATTTATTGGGGCTTGAAGCATTTAGGGTATGATTATTTTTGTTCAAAATTGAGGGTTTGGAAGATTCCATGGGCTGTGAAAACAGATATTAAACAGGAAAACAGCTTTGCTACTTTCAGGTGACAGCCTCTGTTAGGATATCAAATGTCAAGTTATTTGTTATGGTAGGAGCTGTGCAGRGAAGGGATTCTTCAGGTGAGATAAGAACAACAGATATGGAATTAGGGCCTCCTACTTCACTGTTAGATGGCTTCAGCTGTATTTATTCCCTGTATTTAAAACTCCCTTGCATCAAACCTTCTGTTGCCATCTGTGTGCCAAAACCCTCTAAGCCTTGTGCTCCACTGAGCTTTGGAAAAACCAGAGACAGAATTCTGACTCCAGAAACTCTTCTCTCTKCAGATCCAACTTACTGACATTTCTAGACCTAAATATAAAATACATTCAGCAGCTATTACATCARACTATATTMCATTATAATCTTATTATGTATTATAATTAATAATAATGCAATATGATAWAARTTTTTTGCATGTGAAYGATGGAGACCTTCCAGTCTTYAAGTTTGATRCTCACTGTTCCTCTGCCCACRAACACCATTCCCAGAGGATGGCCAGCTGYGCTGGGGATTTTATGTTTTCCTTATYCAATTCAGTTTTTTCCATCTTAACTTTCCAGAAGCAGGATGACTTTCACAAGGCAGAGAACAGTGTATCACCAGAATTTTTAAACATTGGCATCTCCTCTGGAAGGCTGCCCTGGGCATTAGCTGTAAAGCTGTGGAGATGAGTTAGGAATTTGAGGATGCAAAGCTCGTTTCTCAAATAGCCATCATCTCCCAGCTGATGATGCACCATTTCCCAGCACTGCTGTCTTGGCTGAATTCCATTTGGATCCYGGCCTATCAGTGGCATTTGCTGGTTTATTTCAGTTTCCTCAGATATCCATCACCCTAATAACAGAGTTGGCACTTAATTACGAGTCACATGTAGCATTTTGTGTCATTTCAGTTTTCTTTACACACACCATTATACTCTATATGGAAATAAAATTTTATGGCAAGCCAGATCATTATGAGAATTTAATATGGAAAATTTTAAAAAWTTTATAGAAAGTGTATCTCCCTTGCAAATATTTGCATTGCCATCTCACCCCAAACAGGCAGCAAATATCTGCCTCATTTCCATGCCTTATTCTGCAGTGGCAATGGTGTTTCTCTGCCTTGCAAATAAGAACATAAACGTGTGGAACATCTGGACGTTTAATGGGACGAAAGAGACAGTGGTTCCAAATTGTTCACTAAGTGAATGTTATTCCATATGCCAAAAATACTTTGACAGATCCCCTTGAAACATAATTTCAATTATATYTGCCTCTGCTCTCAAAAGCTGAGCTGTAAACATCCGACAGCTTCGCTCAGTGAGWCTGCTTCCCTGGGGAGACCACAGTCCAATCTCCTGATTGAAGAATTAAGAATGCATCTTTCTCATAATTCCTCTTCTCTCAGTTAAAGATCTGAGCAAACTTGTGCCTGTCTGSTTCTTATTAACAGAAACACTCACAAATTTCTTGTCAGATATTGAGTTAGCCAAGCTAACAAGGACTATAGCTCAGCAAAATCAGGGCCATAATCTAGGKAAAAATCAGATTGCTCAGTGTCAAGGACAGTTTTATTTAGTGCAGGGAAATACAGACATGACAGACATGTGAGACTGCATGCAAATTGCAGGTAGGCAAAGGGAAAGAAAAGGCCTTTTCTCTACAGTTTATACTTATTAACACAGAAATCAAGAATTGAGAAGGAGTCCAYAACTCCAACCATATTTCAGAACACAATTTAATTTTAAAAGAATTTTTRATGAAAACTTGCACAGTGGACGGATAGCAAAATCAAAAGACTGAAAACTACAAATACATCTGTGAAAACTGTTATAGGAATATATTGTGTGAATTATGAATCTCTGATGCTTCTCTAAATTAACTCCCTTTTAAGATGAGTTTTCTCACCTAGATGTTCTCTGCTAACAGCTGTCATAGAAGCTTTGGGTCATACGTATGACATGCCAGTTTTAAACTCCATTTCCTTACACTTCAGATGTTCCTGAAATCCATTGAAAATTTCCACTGAAATCCATTGAAATTTCCTCCTAACACTCACTGCCAATGAAGCACATAGGGCTCTACAGAGGCTGCTTTCAGAGTGCATGCACGATGAATCCACTACCAAAAAATATGATTAGACTTGCACAAGGAATCTTCAGCAGTGACTWTTCTCCAAAGGCTGAAACTTTTTTTAAGGAATAGGCAAGCACAAACACTCTTCATGTGAAGAACTACACTGGCTAGGCATACTGGAAATATTAATRATAGCCCAACTGAACAAAAGCATGAATATAAATAATTCTAGATACAATCCTTCCCTGAGGCAGTTTGGGCTGTGCACAGAGGTTGGTTGGGTCATTTCCACCACAGAGTTTAGGACCCAAAACTCAGGGAGCAGAAATTAGTTAAGCCAACCCAGCAGATGTTTCTTCCCKATCAATAGCTTTTGTTTCTGCCTTGAGGAGGAGGTCACCTGAGTGCCAGGCTGCTTTCCCAGCCCTGAGGCAGGAGG
This sequence comes from Sporophila hypoxantha, assembly GCA_002167245.1. Taxonomy (NCBI): domain Eukaryota; kingdom Metazoa; phylum Chordata; class Aves; order Passeriformes; family Thraupidae; genus Sporophila; species Sporophila hypoxantha. The sequence goes on from NDFG01000487.1 coordinate 109,893, forward strand.
TGCTTGCTGCAAAATGCAACCCAGTGCTCTGCTTTCCTGGAAGTGGGATCACACTTCCTCCTCACCCAGAGCTACACTGAAAATGTGCCATAAATTAAAGATTGCTGTTGCCCCTGCAGCTGGGTGCAGGCACCAGGCACAAAATGCCCCCAGCTCAGGGGCCCAAACAGGACTGGATGAGTCCTGAAAGGTGGCTCCCAGAAGGGGCTGAGAGACTTGGGCTGCACTGGTAAATTAAATATCAAAAACTTGACTCCATCACAGGCTTTATGCTTCACTTAAAATACCTAACTGTGAAGTTACAAGCTTAAAGAAGAACTRCTGACATCTTTACTCAGTTTTTAAAACGACTCACTCATCCAGCAGCTCTTTCAGAAATTTGCTTCATTAGGATAGAATTGGTGAGAGAACAGAGGCAGAAAGAGTCCCATGTCAGTGACTTCCCCCTAACTAAARAAAAATTCCTGGACTAATAAGCCACAAATATGATCATGGAAAGTTTTGTCAGTGAAATATTGGCAAACAGTCACTTCTGTGAATTAGTAACATGACCATAATGCAGCCTTCAACTCAGGGATACTCTGTGGGTGTGTCCTTTATCTTGGAATTTTAGTGTATGAACAAATAGTTACATATTTCCATGCTCTGCAATGGCCCTCAGCATCCTTTTGACACCTAGGAATCATTTCTTAGTCCCCTCTATCCCTCCCCTGCACACAAGTGCTCTACCAGGGTTATTTACTTTTGAGTTTTTCTTACCTAAGTTTAACATCCTTCTGGACAACTCCTTAGCAAAGGCATCTGTTCAGCTGTTACTAAAAACTTATCGAAYTTTCCTTTTTCCTCCTTGGTACTATTTTTACCTTTTCTCTATGTCAAAACCTGCTGAAGGCTCTGCTCTCTGCCTCTCCTTCATCACACCCTCCTCTCCCAAAATCACACCTTGTATTTGTTTGTCCTGTTCCACACTGCCTTGCAAAGCTGAAGTGGGAAGCACCAYGGCTGTACTTCTTATATCTTGCCTTTTTCTGGAAGCTAATTGTCTTTACCTTCCCTCTATCASAGTCTCAAATTTATCTCCTGCCTTTCCTCTCCGTGATCAATGAATTGTTCATGGACAGGTTTGGCCTCTTACAGGAAATAAAAAACCTGGAGAAACCCCCAAGAACCCAGATTCTTACAGTAGCTACTTTTCAGGACTGCCTATAATTACARCCAGACATATTTTTCCATATAAACAACACACCAGTAGCTAAGAGAAGCTGTGGAATCATTGATACAGGGGAAATGACATATGAGGTCAGAGACAAGTTAAAAAAGGGGATTAGAAATTCAGGCAGGAGGACAGAGATCAGTCAAAAATAGCCTTTTCTCTGGTCTACTTCTCCCCTTGAAATGAGGTCCATGAAATGGATAGGACTGCTTGTGGATTAGCTGCTAATGAATTGCCACAAATAAAGAGAAGTTAATAAAGAAAACGTTCCCATGTAAAGTGAAGAACATATATCTAGACCAGCAATTTGGGTGAGATAATTACCAAAGTAATTTTGTTTAAATGGGACAAATGTACTATATATTTTTTTTAGAGCACTGCCATAAAAACCAAAACGTTATTTTTACTTGCAAAGGATCTACCAAGAGTTCTCTTTGTACCTGATGAAATACCATACAACCAGCTTACTGAAAATCACTTGAAGGAATTTAAAGGCAGAAAAATAACAAAATTGCTAGTGGGAAGAACAGGAGAAAGTCTGCTGTAAACATGAGAATATAATGGAAAGAAAGTATAAAAAAATCATGTAAGACTACTGTCACCTGGCTCTTAGAAAATCGAGCACGGTATAAAAAAATAATGACAGTGACAGGAACAWGAAAATGAAATCTTTGTGCATTAATGATCATTAAGACAGAGGAAAAAAAGATTTGTTCTTCCTGCTATTACAGAATATTTATCTATGCAAAACTTATATGCAAAGCATCATTTCAAACTGCTCTTCCTCAGCAAGCAACAACAAAATTCCCAAGGTCAGTTTGCTGCCCTCGTGTCCCACTGCAGGAATACTCTTGGGGCTATAACTCAGATTTGGTCTGTTTTAAAAAACAACTCCAGTGAAACAAGAAAATTAGKTACTTGGGAATCACAGGGCAGTTTTTGAGGAATTCATTGGAAATGCCAAGATAAATATTGCTTGATAGTGACTGGTTACTGCACAGGAATTCTGGGAAGTTCCACAACCAGCCTGGTGAGTGCGCTTACTCCACTTGGGAACCCAAAGGGAAATGTCTGGAATCGATCCTTTTCCTGCTACACGTTTGTGTGTTTGTGGGAGGGAAAGGCTAAGGGAGTTTGACAGGGCTGGTTATGGGCCTTTCTTTCTGCTGCTCTTGGAAGGAAACTTCACTTCCATTCCCTGTCCCTTTTCCAGAAACAACTTCCTAGTCCCAGAAGTGCCACAGGAAAGCTGTCATCCTGCTGGGGGCTCAAATGCAGCTGTGCCTCAGGTCTGGTTCCCCAGAGTATCTGAAATTATTGGGAACAAGCAGCAAGATGCAGAAGTAGGGAGATTTCAGGGAATTGTACTAAAACCCAGAAGTTATATATTGCCACAGTTTCCACGACTTGTTTGGATTCTCTGTCTAAATTTTAGTGGCAATTTGGCTGCTATCTTCTGTCTAATTAGAACTAAATGTAGYCTGTACTTTAACTCTATTAATTCCCTTCATGTCATTATCTCAAGTTTGCAGAGGTGCTCAACAGCATCTAGKCTGGTGCCCCTTGCATAAGGTTCATTGCTTTTCTGAGCAATAATGCAGGTTGAGGTTTCAAGGGCTGATTCAGTTAGAGCTAAATAACAACTTAAATTAAGAGACTTCTTAATTTGTGCTGCAATTTTTCCCCTTTGTATTAGCGCTGCTTTTCCATCTCTCCTTTAATAAGATGTCTCTCCCTCCTGGTAAATATCTGTCTACGTGCAAGGACCTTTGCATCTATCTTTTTCTTGTCCTTCTYTTTTTAGTGCACATCTGTTCCTGTTCTGACCTCGATTCTCTTTCATTTRTTCTGAGTATTCCTACTGCCAGTTCTTCTCACAGCTGTCAGATCCCTTTTTTCTTGCAGACCCATGATGTTTCTGTTGGTGGCCACTGCCTGGACCCCTTCTCTTGGGCTGGTAGGGGCAGGCAGCTGTGCAGAGAGCCCAGGCTCACCTCCTGCCCCCAGCTCTGCCAGTGTGGGCAGGTTCCAGAGGTTACAACTTGCTCTCTGTTTTCTCCCTGCACTTCTTTTGTGCTTTTCTGATACCTCAAGTTGTTACCAACCACTGCCAACTGAGCTTGTTCGAATGCACGACAATAAATACCACTTCTGCTCCTTTCAGGCTGTATTTCATGTCRCTTTGCATCAGTAATGAGGGAATTTGTTTTGTTCTACCTCATTTCTCCTCTTGGCAGCAGAGTTGGGAGCATGAGCAGGAAGATGCAGGAAGGTCTTTCCTCTCTGGCTTTTATCTCAGCCTCAGCAGCATTTGCAGAAGGAAGATGTCACACTATACCTTTTTCTGACCCAGAGAAGGGGCAACTGAGAGGCATTTTAAAAACTTTTATTCCATTTTCAGTCTCATGAGACGGGTGAGACAATACAGATGTTATAATTCACACCACCACAATCAGAAGCCAACTATTTCTTAATTACAATACACTATAAGCATTTCTTGGCCTGTCAGCTTTTGCCACACCATGCTGTAAATGCCTTAAAGTCAATCACCTAAAATTACCCCTTGTGGGTCCCACTACAATGTATTTTTCACAGTTCTATTTCTCCAAAATATCCAGTCTTATTTGCAAGACCATCCTTTGAAACTTGTTTCTAGCTCCATTTCTCTCTCAGCCATGTCTGTCCTATTCCATGGCATTTCTAAGTCAGAATTTCCTGTCTCAAAGTTTGCATACAGATGCACACTGTGTGAGCCTTCTGTCAGGCCCTGACAACTCTCTACAAATCCATTTCCCACATATCCCCCTCTCTCTTGGACAGAAAAACCTTCTTTGATGGCTTTGTTCATTTTTGTTGTGTAACAGTGTTAGTAATAGTACACAAGGTACTAACACTGTTACAATAACAACTAATGCACATAAACCTATTTTGTAAGCTCTTTTAGCTAAGGTGTAAAACTCTATTTTTTCAAACAAGTCATCTAACTATGATCTACCATTTGTTTTAATMTGATTTGTTGAATTTCCAGAATTGGGAGCACGAGCAGGAAGATGCAGGAAGGTCTTTGCTCTCTGGCTTCCATCTCAGCAACGTTTGCAAAAGGAAGAATTTATCCTCATCTCCCCAAGTGCATCTGGTGATGCACCCAGCGCTGCTACCAATCCCAGCAGTGCCAATCCCAAGGAATGCCAATCCCAGCAGTGCCAATCCCAAAGAAATGCCAATCCCAAAGAAATGCCAATCCCAGGGCACTTTGGGGATGCCTCCTGGCACTCAGCCCTGCCCCCAGGCTCCAGTGCCCGTGGGAAAGGCAGACAAATCCCTCTGCCCCCCTCCTCATCCTTGCTGATGCTGTTGTTGCCCCATTTGTATAAACTGATTTGGGAGAAAGTGTCGTGGCTGTGCAAACAAGGATCAGCTAATARAAATATTTTCTCCCTGTTTAGCTGATGTGTTCAGTGCTTTTGTCTCAGTCAAATTCCTCTCCAATTTCAGAGGTGCTACACAGTGGTGTAGCACCCAGATATACTAACATTTAAATAAGGCACTCAGGCTAATATATTTTAAAAATTTAGTTCAWAAAAGCTACTCTGCACTCGATGCATATTATCCATACACCTTTAGCAAATTCAGATAGCACAGTGAGCARGCCAGTTCTAGAAATTTCTACCTCTAATTCCATGTAATGTTGTAGGAAAGAGGAATGTGCACTGCAAACACTGCTCAACTGAAACGTTAAAAATGATCCCTTCTGCTTTTCCTCCCTCTTAGAGCACAAAGAGAATCTAATTAACATTCTCACTGTCTCTCCAGAATTCAATTCAAACTCAAAGTATGCTATCAAAGGCTTGAACATCAGACAGAAATGATTTGGGATGACTGAGCTATACATTAATTTAACTCRAGTGGATCSTCATGAAAAATGATACCAAATGCAYTTAAAAGGACTTTMCTTGCTTTTAAGAGAGAATAATAAAGTTATTAGGGATTTTCTGTAACCTTTAAGCTGTCTTGCAATTGAGTATGGTCGTGTAACTTGGCAAATGCAGCAAATCACAGTAACTCATGAGCAGACTTGTGATGACATTTTTCTTTTCAGCTGATCTTTTCTAATCAAAGAAAATTTCCTCTCCATCTTGTGAGAGACAGAATCTATGAGGATCTGCAATTTTTTAGGTTCTCACCAATTCAACCCAATAGTGTCACTTACAGGTTCTGCATTCTCTTTTCCTTTTTCTGAAAAAAGAAATTTCCATGTATTGGATTTCAAGCCACCCTGATAGCATTTCCCAGCCAAGTAATTCCTTTGGTGCAGTATCCTGCACCTCTACTTTGCAGATGGTAAACCAGGTTTTAGCACTGTTTATCTCGTGCTCAGGCCTGCTGTGCCACTTCAGGAAATGCAGGATGCTAATCAGCTAAATTATAAAGAAGAAGAAAAGGAACATAAAGTTGTTTCCTTCAAAATCCCCTTCTGGACTGCACTAAAGCAGACCCACCCACACTCAGCACAGTAAAGGAGTAGCTCACTATCACCTATCAATTTTCTGGTTTATGCAGGCATCTTATTCTGAGCACATTAAAGCAGTGTTGATAAGAGCAAAATGGTTTATTTTTTTTTTTTTAAGTCTAGATTTCAAAGAAATGTTCTTAAGAAGGAAGGTATGCCTAAGAAGCAGTGCATTACCACAGCACTCTTATTAGCATTTCTTCAAAGATGCCTTCAACTTGGTCCTGGCTACAAAGACAAAAATCTGCATTTGAATAAAGATATTCAAAATGAAGTTGAAAATTGTCAGAGTCTTATGGAAAAGATGGACATAAGCCACAAAGCTGAAATGTAGCAAGAGAAAAAAAGACAGTAAGTGTGCACAGATAAGCAGCTCTTGTGTGCTAGATATGGCTTCAGAAAAAAATGGAGAGCCTGCCTATGTTCCAGCAGCTTCCTGCTGATCCCAAAAAAGCAGGGAAATTTCAGTCATTTGACTTGTCACCAATTACCACCAGAGCTAATGGCAAGGAGGTCTTGCAGTGTCTCTGAGTAATTACTGCCAAGATCACTGAGACAGACACTCCAATATATCCAGCCCRGTGTGATGAGAGCCTGCTCCTTCACAAAAACATGTAACAAACCCAGGGAGGATAATTATGCAGCCTCTAAGAAACAATTTTTCTTCATAAGCCRGAGCAACTAGGGCTCAAATCTCAATGTGCTTCTTTTCTCTATCCTGCTTAGTTGGGCCAAATACATAGATAAAAATAAACATTCATCACAGGTTTTGGGACATAATTTTTTTAGAAGCAAGTGCCTTAGGTTGGAAATGGGGGTGTGTTTTCTGTCCCACCTGTCAGAGCTGGAGGCAGTTCTCTGCTGTCCATGGGGCAGTATTTTCTTTATTCTCTCCCACAGCCAACCCTCCCTGCAGGAGATCTCTGCTGGTCCATGGCCATGAGTGTCCCTGCAGGGCTGATCCAATTCCAGCATCCATGGGGAGATGCTGCGCCCAGGGAGGAGCCAAAGCATTCCTACCTTGGATCCAATCTGAGCCTGGCACAAGCACAGCAAGCCTTGCCCCCTGCATTGCCACAGGAGCAGCTTTCTGCTGCCCTGCATTGCACAGAGGAGCCCAGGCCCAATTCAGCAGCCCTGGAGCTGCAGAGGAAAACTCCCCCCTTGTGCAGGATCCCTGCTGCAGCAGCAGCACAGCTGGCACTGCAGGAGGGCTGAGCCCCCATGGGATGGGGCTGTGCCACCCCCTGGCACACAGGGGGCAGGGCATGCTCTCACTCTGGCAGGGTTGTTTTTTTATTTTTGTATTATTGCATTTGTATTTTTAATTTTCCTACTAAAGAACTGTTATTCCTACCCCCACATCTTTGCCTGAGAACCCCTTAATTTCAAAATTATAATAATTCAGAGAGAGGGGGTTTTCATTTTCCATTTCAAGGGAGGCTCTGCCTTCCTTAGCAGGCACCTATCTTTTCAAACCAAGACAAACAGGACCTCAAAAGGATCATGGCAGTGAATTCAACATTGCCACAAAAAGGATGCAATGTTTGCCAAACGCTGTGACTTATTTCTAACATTGCTTGTGGGCTGAGATGTTATGTATTAACTGATTAATTRATCAAATTAACAAAAAGAAAACTAACAAATAAACAAAGTCTTACATTATGTATAAATCTGACCCTTCCAGTGTTTTTCTTTCAGAAAGAGCACTGACAATGACACCTCACACCCATTTTTTTAGCATCCCCGTGACTCCATTCATAACCTTTCTCAGATATAATTCAGGGACAATGACTTACTGRCATTTAGACACATCAGTCAGTCTAACCCCCAGAACATAACACCTACTATAATAAAGRTCCACATAAAATGCTTGCCAAGAATACATTGTCTTTACCCTGCCTGCAGTTAAAATCAATGAAGAAACTTGGATCCATTTCAGCTTAACACTCTAGTAATATTCAGATATCTCTTACAAAAGCATTAATTTACCTTTTTTTCTCCATGCACTTTACTTGTTTGTAAAATTCCTAATGAGTCCCCTTAGTTTGCTGTACATTTAATTTACCTCAGTCAATACTTCCATGGACAGGCATTCTTTTGTCTTTCATTCAGATTTCATTTTGGTTCACTTTAACTCTCTGAGAGCTGCATTTCATTATTTATCCAAATGTGTCATCCTGGCTTTTCACTTCCATTCTGCCAGTGGTTTATTTAGTTCTTGTTGAAAGAAAACATTAGAGCTCAAACATATCTTCTCAAAAAGGTTTTTCTTAAAAAAACATTTAGATACATAATGAAAAAATTTTAGATGTTACAACCAATTTTTTTCAAACTAAACCTGTTGAAACATCAGTGGGAATAAGTGGTGAATTCTAAATAGCTTTAGATAAAATCTGACACTGTAAATCTGGCTCTGACAGTCCTTGGTACCAAGCAGCTGCTCCAGAAGACAGAWTTCCTGAATGTTCCTATAAATGATCAAATATTTAAAGATACCTCCCTTGGCATAAGTCAATGAGGAATAAAGAATACTCATTTTTTTTTGTAAAGTACACACTGATTTAACAGGTGCTATTTGCTTATGACATGAGTACTTAGTTAGCTTCTAATTACAAAGTTGATGGAAATCTCAATTTAGAATGCAAAACTTTGACTGATGGATTTTAATATCTTAAATTTTGAAAGGAACAACTAACAGCAAGAACAAATAAAAATATGTAAAAATATATAAAAATAAAAAACTGGAGACACAGACAGCAGGACATTTGAACAAGTTTGCACATAGCAGGAATTAAACTTTGCTTTACCTGCCTGATCCCAAATCAAGTTAAACAAGCATTATTTATATCCTGATTTCCTAACTGTAAGGTTCATGCCCACATTCACATATCATTACACGCCACTCAATGTATATATAAAAAAAAAGTTGATTATAAAAGTCAGTCTAATATCTATAACAAATTCAGGCTTTAGTCTGCACCAGTTAAATATGAATGGGTCAGATTTACTTGGAATAGCACAGAATTATACATCAGGGCAAGAGCAAACCAAAAATAGTAACTTCACCTATCTGGAGACCAGAAATTCAATGACTGAGAAATGCTGCACTATGACTCAGGACCACTTATAAAGATATATTGTTCTAACAGACAAGGCAGGAATTACCTTTGCAAAATACCACCAGCTAACACTTTCTTTCTTTAAGCAGGTTGGGCTTTTTTGGAATGAGCTTATTTCAAAATATGTAACTCTGCACATGCTCAGGAAGTAACAGACTYCATGGCAAATAAAGGAAACAAAAGCAGAGAGGTTTTATCAAGGGGGAAGGCACACAGGGATTATATTCTTAGTTTGGTGAGGGAATCAGCATCACTAGTAAAACCCTCAGCCTCTGCATAGCCCTCCACGGGCTGAACCATTGGTCTGCAAGTCATGAACATCATATTAATATTTGCATTATTGCTTTTTATGAGCTGCAGGGACAAGTGATAAAGCTGCACTAATATAAATATTTGTCACAACAAACTGTAACCAACATCACTCCATCATCCTCATGCTCTGGGAATGACAAACTCCATCAAACACATTACAGTGCCTGCTCTACATGGTTACAGAAACACAAGAATAAAGAACTGAGGGAAAAGCCACAATTTATCTCATGATTTTTCCTTTTGTGGCTTAATYCAATGGTTACCYTGCTACCTTGTCAGGCTGGAGATAAATGGAGCAGTTGGAAGCTGAAGCCTAAAACGGTTTCAAGCCRGGCTGTGTTCACACATTAAGAAATGACTGGAAGCAGTCTGAGCTCAAGGAGAGCTGAGCACTCTGAGAAAAGACATAACTCTAGAAAAAACAGTATACTCTCCAGCTATTCTTTCTTTTATTGTCTTTTTKCCCCCCCTCCTGCTGTTGTTGAAATGTTAGCATCAGTTGGCACAATTTCTGCTCCCTGCCTGCCAGCATTTCAGTAAAACACTGATCATTCTGATGAGAAAGATGAAAAAAAASCTATCAGGTTCAAAGAGAAAGTTGTATAAAGTTCATGCATGATTCAGTCTCCTGTAGGGCTTTTTAGTCTATAGCATAAATCTCTAGAGCTAAGCTGTAATAAAGAGCAAAAAGAGTGCAGGAAAATGAGTCCTAAAATTTAAAGACCACACTTTACCCTTGTTATTCACACAGAGCATTACCTAATGCAGTATGGGAAAAAAACCAAAACCAGCTATTTTCAAAACAAGCAATGAGGAAAACTTGAGTAGAGCACGAACACAATTATTTTTAAAATGTACAATCCCTGGCAYTGCTGTACCTTTGGCACCAAAGTTTTTAATTTCCTGTATGTTACAATTCTAAATGTAGGAGGCTTGGATACACTTGGGTTTCTGGAGGAATGGCCCCTCAACATAGCAGGTGTCACCCAGCTCGACTCTCAAACTCACAATTTGGAGTTCAGTGCTCCCTCCCAGTCTGGCCCAGGCACCCAGCAGAATAAACCTGAGCAATCCTGCAGGGGATCACAGAARCCTCCTCCACAAAAGGCCAGGAAAGACCTCTTCATCTCAGTGCAGAAGCAGCCCCAACCTGCAGCACTTTGTCCCAAGATCCTAATAGTCAGTGCCATTCACAAAAACAATTTTTAAATGGGAAAAAAAACTGAGCTCAAAATGATTTAGAAACAGGAGGCATCATAATCAGAAATGGCATAAAACTGTCTGATTTTCAATGAAAATACCACTGAAATACTGCCTTTATTCAGCAAGTGGTTTGCAGCTCTCCCACTCAACTTTCTATGTCTACAATTCAACATATTTACAGGTTGTAACTGTTTTTTTAATCATTTATTTCCAAAAGAACTGGGCTGCAATATGTAAACACTGACCCAGAAGATTAAATCATAAACAGGGGAATCGTACTCTGAGGATAGGAATGAAGAGAACTGATATTCATTTGTGTGGAAATTAGCTGCTGGTAGATAGCTGAGGGTTGGCAAGTTAGATATTTTATTTAAAAACAAAATGTTTGCACAATAGTAGAAGATTCTAGATTTTTATAATATTTTCTGGTGATAAAAACCTTTTCTGTGCCATCTCTGTCTATTGGAAATTGCACAACTTTAATTTAGGAAAGTTGGTGAGCTTTTTTGGCATCTGTCCTGTTAAGTCATAAAATTCATTCAAATTGCAGTATTCAATGTTTATATAGCTGTCTTTGTATGTGTTGAATGGCTATATACCTACATGAAGCAGAAAATTAAAGAAAAGGAAGATGAGAAGCTCTAAGAACCAAGCTATTTTTTTTTTTCCTCTCAGATGACACAAGATCATTTAAAACCCTAAGAGCTTTCCTCACAGAAAAGCTATTCCCCTCCATTTTCCATGATCTGTCTTGTACTCTTACAATGAGAGAAAAACATTCTAACTGTGTATTTCCTCAATATGTCCTTGCCCCTTTCAAATATAAATGAATCCTGAGGAGGAGCCTTTTATGTGGTGGTACCATACAGGCATGTGACACATCTTTTCAAAACTAGGAAAAAAAATTATTTATTTTCTCCAATAATGAAAAAAAAAACCCCACATTATCCAGCTTTGATTATGTCCWTTAGGTGTCTGAGAGTCTTAAATAGACCTCTCTCTCACCCTTACCTTTACCTCTCTGTAGATTTGAATAAACACATTAAACAGACACAAAACTACTTTTTACTTTTCTGAGTTGCACTAAGAGCATTTAAAGCTTTTCAGGTTACACAAAATATCTTCTATATTATTTTTTTTTTTTTACCACCCTGAATGTCCTTAAAACCATGGGCTGATGCTGAGCTGCCCTGCAAGACATCCCCCCACAGTGCTGCCTGCAGCCCCAGCCCTGCAGAGAGGCTGCCAATTTGGCCAAAAGGCAGCTGTTTTGAAAGCTCCTCCAGGATAAGATCCCCCAGAGATTTGGGGCTTGTGGCTTTGGAGTGAAAAGTTCAGTGAAATTCTTCACTGCCCAAAGAGCTCCTGCTCGGAGCTGTTCCCCAGTGCAGAGATTTGCTCTCCAGTTTTGCCTGGGGTAAAGCAAAGCTGATGTCTGCAGAGCACCTCAGGCCTTTTTTGGTATCCTCTATGCTGGCAACATAAATGATCATAGTGTCAGTCAAATAATTAAAATGCRTTTAAAAGAAAAAGAAATATTTTTAAATTATTACACGTGTAACACCTGCYGGTTGCCCGTGAGTATGAAACTACAGCAAAAGGAAAGACACYCAATGCTTCTTGCAGTTATATAAGAAAGTTTAAGGCTAAATATACAATTATATAATGAAAGAAGATTGGTTTGAAGGCTCTGTGGATGACTGCCTCCYCTGGGCAGGAGCTTGGCTAAGAGGGATTGCTTTAAGGTGTTGGTATCTGTTCAATAGCTGATCTCCTTGCATCAGTGGCACACATTTTCCAGTGACCATCAAGGGCTGGGGTGGCACTGGYGATGCTCCCTCTGCTTTCAGCTGTGGGAGCTGGCTTCCCCTCAGCCCTATAGGAAAAGCAGACACAATGGGCGTGAAGGAATGGCAGAGAGGAAACTCCCARGGACAAGTGATGCCCTAAGTTTMYGCTTTCATATTTTTCAGATTCTYTGCTGCCTAGGAGRGCAGCTCTGAGCTTCATATCAAGCGTCAGTAAGTTCTCTTCACAMGGTAGYCAGACAAAACAATTATTTTCCAGCTTAAGACCAAGAATAACTGTTACAAGCTTCAGACCCAAGAGCATAAACAACAGGAATTGAAGAGAGYAAAACAAGCAGGATAGAACTTCATGAGCTAAAGCCATAATTGGACAATTAACTGCAATGCGCAAATGGAGCAGAACTTATGAAAGTGAGAGACTGTTGTCATCTTATTGCACCCATACCTTCTTGGGGATTTCTTGTGGGCATCTCCTCACAGCATTGACTCCTTCTTCCTCACAGCACAGCCAACAAACTCCATCTCTCTCCCCACCCAGCTAACCCACTCTTTTATAGCTCTCATCCTCACTGGACACAGCTGTGGCCTGGTAAGGGCAGGCCTGTTCCTAATCTTTGGTGATTAGTACAGCTGCAACTCCTCAGGAGTGAGATTGCCTTCTCCACTATCTTTATTTTCTTACATTCTATCCCCCCACAAGAGACCCTGGGAGCGCTCGTGCATTTTGGGGCCATTTTGGTTCATCTTGGGTGCAGCCCTGGCTGGGCTCTTGTGCTGCCCAAGGTGGATCCATGGAGGAGAACCTTTTAATAAATCCCTACTTTATTCTTTAGCTCTGTCTAGTCTCTGTTCTAGGCCAGCCTCATCCAGCTCCTCAGCTCTGCAGAAGAGGGGCTCTGTAGCCCTACCTGCCCTGCTCCATCTGCTGGCAGCCAGGGCAGGGCTGCTCCTTCTCCAAACCAAGAGCCAAGCTGGAAAAACTGCCACGTACCATTTGCCACCAGACCTGACCCTAGTATTACCCAGTTTCAAACAGAAAAGTTGAAAGTTAATAGATTTGGAGATAGACAAGAAGTCTTAAAATGCCCACCTCCCATTTCCACCCCAGAACCTGACCCCTATATTACCCAGTTTCAGAAGCAGAAAAGTTGAAAGTTAATAGATTGGATAGACAAGAAGGTCTAAAATGCCCACCTCCCAATTTACACCGACCTGACCCTGTTCTACCTAGTTTCAGGACAGAAAAGTTAAAGTTCATAGATTGGATAGGACAGAAAGGTTGAAAAATGCCCATCTCCCATTTACACCAGACCTGACCCCTGTTTTACCCAGTTTCAGAGACAGAAAAGTTTGAAAGTTCATGAGATTGGATAGACAAAAAAACGGTCTAAAATGCCCACCTCCCATTTACACCAGACCTGACCCCTGTTTTACCCAGTTTCAGAACAGAAACAGTTAAAAGTTATAGATTGGATAGACAAGAAGGTTGGAAAATGCCCACCACCTCCTATTTGCACCAGACCTGACCCGTTTCACCCAGTTTCAGAAGCAGAAAGTGAAAGTTCAGAGATTGGATAGGGACAAAAAGAAGTCTAAAATGCCCACCACACTCCCCTTCCCCTTTTTCTTCCAATGCCTTGGTGGCAAGTCAGTAAAGGATTGTGAATTCCAAACAACACACCCACATGAGAGAATTTCAGGGATAACARTGGTGTTTCTGGAGATAATCTCAGAAAAATCACAGCCTCTGCTACTTATCTGAGATTTGCTTGATAGATGTAAAAGGATGGTTTTACTTGTAGTGCATATCTGCTCCTAGACAGGCAAGGTGATTACCCAGCACTGGATTTCCACTGTAAAATTCAACTTTCTTTCCCATATGGCAGTAATTGCAGTGCAGGATCTCAGTAGGCATGTAAAACAGAAAGTACAAGAAAGATACATAGCACAGGCAGGCTCTGCCAGCTCTGGAAGCACTTCTATGCAAATTGAAAGCTAAAACCAGAATTTTTAACTGAACAAGMGTATTCTCAGGTTTGGGAATCAAAATAAATGTAGGTATTTAGTTTAGGTCTATCTGTGTATAGAGCAATCATCTCATTGCTTATTTTAAGAAAATTTTGTGTAATACAGATTCTAGATAACGCAAGATTATGCAAATCTTAATAAATGTTAAAAGAAACAACCCTGACTCTGTGAAGATACTGGCTATTCCAACAGTTTTTCTCTTCATTCTTTAATTTGTCATTAACATGGAATCAATAAGGTAAGGCTCAAGGAATACTGAAAAAAATTAAGACGGGGAAGAAAAGGAGATTGGTGCAGTTGGTTTTTTCTTTTGAAGCTTTTATGTCAAGAAACAAAAGAGCAGTTGAGAGAGGAACTATTGAGTCTAGAGTGACCAGAAAGTTAAAGTTTTACTYGGAAACAGTAAGGGCCATGTGAGCCAATATAACTTTTTTATGTGCAGTTATGATGAGATTTTTTTAATATATATAAAAACAAGGTCCATTTTTCATCTGAGGTTCTACTGGGTGTGTTTAGAGTGGCATTTGTGCAATAAATTACRTTTTATTGCTTCTCCTTGCTGTTAGCACTGCAGTGCTACTCCAGAAAATGAGAAATATTTTACTTTATCTCACATACTAACACAATTCTTAGTAAACTCTGCTATTGCTGCCATTTTTGCACATGATGACATGAAGGGATGATACCAACAGTCTGAACAAGCCTCAAGTGATATTTTGGTCTTGGTACCATTTTTCAAAACTGGAAGTTTAGAACACCATGGGAATGCATCTTTCTAGATAAACCTTTAAACATTTATTTGCTAATAAAAGCTGTGTGTCTGCTATATGACCTACTCAGCTTTTCATCCAGTTTTGTTACCAGGCGTTTAATTTTTCATGGGTAAAGCCAAAATTTTAGACTCCCATTTTGACAACTTTTTTCATAATGTCTCTATAGATTGTGTTTCATCAATCTCTGGAAAAAAAATTTTTCCTCCAAAATGATAGTCATAATCATAAACCACTGGGAAAAAAACCCAACATACATTTTTTCCTTTAAAACTTGTTGTAAAGAACTAAAATATTTAGTACTCCTTTAACTCAGTCTCTTGTCTACSACAGGTTCTTTTTAAATTTCAAAATCCTTTCAAAACCTTCCTGAATCAACTTTAGTTTGCTCATTAGAGGTAGATGTTTCCTCCCTTAACTTCKAATGTTAAACTGAAGATGTGAATCAGAAAGTCTGCCAGACACATGAGATCCTGATCCTTAAGTACTGATCCACAAGTAGATCTTTTTCAAACCATGAACATAACTTCCTAGGAAATTCTGTATTATTCCCTTTAAGATGGTAGGGACAGAAACTTWTCACTGAATAACATTAATTAAGTGTAAAAAATGCTTTGTTTTATACTATCAAACCTATTTTCTCTAATTCTAGAAATACACAGATATAGAAAATGCTTGTTACAAAGGAAGATACCTCRGAATTGAAAAGATGTAAAATATTATTACAAATCTTCTCCTGCTTCTTTAAATCTTTCCAATACTGGGGAAAAAAAAAATATCAGTAAAGCATTATGGTTTTTATTCTTCACAATGTAGGTTAGTTCAGCTGTTCCACCACAATTGCTGCTGAGAGCTTGGAGTTCACCATCCAAACATTATATAAGCACAAGTTAGTGTGCCATGAAGTAAGAAAGTAGTAAATCACAGTGTCTCCTCATCTGTAATGAGGAAGCCATAAATTCCAAGCAAAGCAGAGGCTTTTTGCTTCTCATATGTGTGGTGTGCAAGTATGGACAGAGAAGTTTCTGCTGTGCTGTAAGAAAATCCTGCAGGCTGCCTCCATGGGGGAGCCACYATGCTCTGTTTGTTGGAACAGAGTTTGCTTGTTTAGAAACCACAGAAATTCATCCCTGGCTCTGAGAGTACTGCCTGCTTACAACAAGCTCATTTTATACTGGCACCGTTAAATTCATTTATTGAGATGGCTCCAGGCTCCACAAGCAGAACCTCCCTCCAGCCTCCCCTCTGCAAAGTGAAAACAAAGACCAAATAACTGAGGGTGCACAACAAGAATGAGAAGTACTTGAAAACAATAGCTGGTTAGGCCAGCAGCTATTTAAATTATTAGTAAATCAGCATGTGGCTCTGCAGAAGACGACATTTAAAGCCTCTCCCATTCTCTTCCTCATTTCTCATTGTTCTTTCAGAGGCATGGAGCAGTCAAGAACAGCATTTTTTTAGCATTAGGAAAGAGCTCAGCTTAACTGGGAGCTCAGGACAGATAATTTATGAGTTTGGTGGGACAAAAGAAAAACCTGTATTTCTCAATATGGCYCCTTCTGAAGAAAACTTCTCTTTCTTTTTTTTTCTTCAATAAACAAGGTTGCAAAGTGAATTCTGAGATCTCAAGGAACCCCATTATGACTTGATATATTCCTATGAAGAATACTCTGCTTCCATCTTCCTAATAGGTTTATGTACCATAGTTTAAGGCAGCATACACACAATGAGCATAAATTGTTTACACTGCTCTGCAAATCATTGAAGGAGTTATAGATTGTAAAGGAGTAATATACATCAAATTAACTTGTAAAAGGCAAGGCAAATATAAGATGAATGGAACAGCAATGCAGAAAAATAAGCCTATTACTACTGAACCCAGTAGTAATATCTCATTTAAAAGTACTTTAATTAATGCCAGTCCTTGAATGCTTGTGGCAACTGGAGCAAACAAACAGATAGATTATGATGAGGTGCCAGTGTTTTCCAGCCTAAGTAAATCTTCACATGATTTTATTTATGATGTTTTAATTGTCTGTGAGGAGAAATTGTTATTTTTGATTTTACTACTACCCTTAATTTGTTCCTGACTTTCCAAATATTATTTCAGCAGCAATGCTGGTAGAGAAAAACATAYCTTGAGAAAAACAAACCACTGAGAGCAGCTTACCAGAACTGGTGCTGTACCCCCAGAGTAGGTGGTGAACAGCAGTCAGATAAAAAAACAGAGCCAGGCTGCACAAAACATCTCCAGGGCAAAAGATCAGACAGAAAAATTCTCCCAGGCTTAGTCTTTCAAAAATAATGTTTTTATGCTCTGTGGTGAAGTAATTAAYAAACATTTTTTGCTAATAGCTTTTTCCATCTATTAGAGGCTGATASTCTGCACAGTAGACTCCTTATAGCATAATTTTGCTCAACCCACTCATGATCTTATTTCCTAAATATGGCACTACAACAAACTTAGCAACAAGCCCTCTCAGCAGTAAGTAGAAAAATCTATTTTGATAAACTGACTCAGTTTAATTTTCACACTGCACYAGGAAATATTGATTTCCTGCACATTACATCATTCTTCCTCCGTGGCAAAGTTTACATAGATTGCTGCATATTTGCATCTTCTATAAGCCAAGCTCTAGCACTAAGTAGCAATTTAACCAGAGAATGCATAATTCAGCAGCTCCCCAAACCTCCTTGTTCACAGGCACATTACATATGTTTCTGCTTCAATTCAACACCACGAGGATCTTTGATAGACAGGCGTGTTACTCCTGCAAATTTCCACACACACACACAGATCTGATACACGTTTCCAGCACTCACTTCTCCTGGGATGTTTTTATTTGGGTGATCTCTCCTTACCACTTGCAGCTCTGAATTCCCTGCTAGCCTGACACTGAATCAAGATTGAAAGGATTTTCACACCGAGCTGGGGGTTCCCCAGTAGGAGAAGCTGTGCTGTGTGACATAAAGCTCTGCTTGAACAATTCAGTCCTCCTAAAATCCCACCCCATCTCTTATCCTGCAAGCTCAGGATTCCATCTGTCATTGCATTCCCTGCAGAAYGTGGTAGAGAAGGGGCAGGCAGCAGAGACAATCAGTTCCTGTGAGTCCATGGATGCTGGGATCCATTTTCCCAACTGTTTTCCTTCTCTGAGGGGACTTCTGGGCAGCATCCCAGGAATTCAGTGGGCTGCACATATATTACACTCTGTCATGTCCACTGGAGGTTTGGGGCTGGTGGATGGAGTTAAAGAAGCAGCAAATAATTCACTTCAGTTGAAAAGAGAAAATAGGAGACAAGGGGAGCTCTCCTGAGTCTCAGTGAAAACAAAGAGGTGAGGGAAGTTATCTTGATTCTTTCAGATGCCCAGCTTATCAACACGTCAGAGGCAGTGTGGTAAAGAAACTCAAATTCCTGAAACAAGATCAGCAACTGGAATGAAATACAGCCCTAAGAAATGGAACCATTGCTCTGAAGATTTCCTTCCTGTTTAACTGAATCTTCACAACTACTCCTCTACATGGGGCATTTCTGCTTATTAAATACCAAGTGGAASCGTATTCAGTGCACCCAATTCTGCCAAGCCACCCAGACAAAACTCAGACTATTTCTCTGAGATCACAGGTCAAGCCTATAAAATTRTCCTTTTATTCTTTCCAGGAGACAGAGATTATATAAGATCCATCTATTCTGTTGGCACTGTCAGACCTCTGCAATACACAGGTGCTTGATGTATGGTTTTAGCTTTCCAGACGTTTTGATACCCTGTCATTCCAATAAGCTATTGAGATTGAAAAGTGAATTGAGAGGAGAGGAGGAAAGTGCCTCCGCTCCTCTGACAGCAAGAAGAATTTCACAGATGCTCTATTCCCACTGAGCTATCAACAGATAAGCACAAGCTCCATTCCCATTCAGCTGGCACCTGCCCTGTCACAGGAATGAAGATGCATTGTCTTCTTGGGAGCAGCATGAGAAAATGTGACAAAACATGAAGAGTCATCAAGAAAATCTGCATTAACCTCTGTGACTGTAAAACACTCTGCAGCTCGAGCTCAAACCCACACAGCAGTGCAAACAGGATGGATTTGGGCAGGACTGCAGCAGCATGCAGCCCTTCTGAAGAGGTTCAGATCTGAGTGCTTGTGCTCACTAATTATGTCTGGTGGATTAGATGTCATCAGGAGACTTTGTCTCTTTAGGAAGATGTGCTGTTTGATTTTCATGTTTTGCATGTTTGCTCACATACAGCTGTGCAGGGCTGCTTTGTGTGATTGCCCTGTTTAAAAAGAATGAGGAAAAAGGTATTTTCATAGCTCATGTGAAAGTGAAACTTTATTTGGTTATCCCCAGCTGCAGCTACTGAGCAAGGGTCTCAGGAGGGCTGATCCACACACAAAACCACACTCTGAGAAAACCCCAGTGTGTCCCTGGGAGAACTCTGCAGTCTGGCTCAATGAAGTCTCTCAGTGCCATCCACAACCTGGCACAGGTTGTAGCCCTGTCTTCTGAAACAAGCAGACCTCAAAGAACCTGCCACACAGAAACATCAGATTTTCATCCTTTATCTTGCTGCCTTGTAAAACATCAAGATGTGGGCTTGAGTAGAAATTCATTGTGATGGAATAAAACTGCAAGACTGTTTCCTCACAGGAGGATGAAACAAGCTTTTGCTTTATATTTTCATTTAGGGACACTGTCAGCAATAGGCAATGTCCTCTATGGCCACTCTACACAGGATCTTAAGGTGGCAAGTTTTACTGTATATGGTTTTTAACTCCTGTAGGTGCAGATGAAACCCCACCTACACATCCTCATACCCGTCCATCCCTGTTGAGAGCTGCTGCATGCCACATGCAGAGTTCTCCTAAAATAGCCTCAAAAAAAAAAAAAAAGTCACAAGTAATTTTTTTTTTATGTTGGGCAGGAAACAGGAAATTTGGATAGTTCCTATCAGAGCTGGTTTTAGAGACCAACCACCAGGAAAAATTCCTTGTTGAGTATAGCTCCTCCAGAAATTTACGCTAATATTTACAATAAAATTTTGAAAGCGAACAAATCAAATCAAGTTTGAGCCCTTACCCTCCTGAAACACCCTTGGAACCACTAGAATTAAAGCTCCTGGGTTCTGTGAAATTGGATTTTTGTGTTAATTTTAAATATACAGGAAGAAATCAGTCTAAAGCTTGGGATGTTTCTCCCTATCACCCTGTATATAAGAATCAAACTTTTTGGTGCAATTACACTTCTGGCAATCTTTCTAAATCCAGTAATGCCCCCCCCTGCAGCTGCAATCAGAAATGTTTTTAGTTTATAAAGATCAAGCCTGAGCCTTTAGTGGTTGGAGTTATTAGCTAAAAGATTCTTTTTAAGATGGGTATGTATGTGATGATTTTTGATAATAATTGTATTAATCATGATACCTTGCTTGTTTCAATGTGTGCAGAGATTAATTAATAAGGCTGCTAAAGGAGGGTTTTTTGGTTGAAAAGAGAAGGGGCAGATATTGGGACARAAGWCAGGTGATGGACTTTGGACCTGGTTAGCATAAGAGATTTGATAATAGGATSCCTTGGCAAGAGCAAACGGAACTTTGAGGATTAAATCAAGATTGCAAGAGGATTCAATCAGAGAAAAGAAAATTACATCAACTTCTGCAAGCAAGAGATGTTGTATAATGCATAAGTTTGTTGATGGGATGATTAACCCTATCACTGTAGTAAAACATTACTAGCCTTCCTAAAATAGTATATAAGCAGAGATATCCCACAATTAATTTGTGTGGCATTCACATTTTCTGGAAAAWTCCCTTCATTCAMGATTTTTCTCCTGGGAGGCTGAGAAGCCTCAGAGAAAAGGGKAACAATAATCATCTGATTTGCTTCTCCTGTGTTTTGCTCCTTTGGAATGTGTTTGGAGATTGTTTACCCACAGGTGATTGTTCCATTGGTTTCTGCTGTCAGTTGTTTTCACTCAGTGGCCAATCAGTGCCAAGCTGTGTTGGGGCTCTGGAGAGAGTCAGGAGTTTTCATTATTATCTCTTTAGCATTCTGTTAAGTATCTTTTCCGTATTTTTTAGTATAGTTTAGTATAGTATTCTTTAATATAATATAGTATCTTAAAATAATAAATTAGCCGTCTGAGAACATGGGGTCAGATTCATCATTCCTTCCTTCATCTGGGCACCCTGCAAATACAATAAATTTGGATCCTTTTGACCATCTCACAGTCTCCCTGTCTTTTTTTTATAGCTGAGGAAACGGTGGGGAGGGGCCAGCAGCTGTGGGCTGTGTGCTGCTGCAGGGCAGGATGAGCCAGCACTCACAGCTCTGCCCAGAGCCCTTGTGAATCAGCCTTTTCTGCTCAAAAATTAACTCTGCTGAGTCCCCCCAGCCTGGCAGGGACACAGTGGGAGCCAGGGGGTTACACGCACCCAAGCAGTTGCTGTTCTGTGCCATTTTGGTCCCATTTGTCCTCTTTCCTTTTGTTCCTTCTGAAGTAATCCTCCTTGGGATGATCARGCTGGGTCTGCTCCCCAGGGTGAGGATTAGCACAATATCCTGGCTGAGCTGCTGTAGGAAGAGAGGTGATCTGCTCAGGAGCAGATAGGAGGATTAAATGAATAAGAATTGAAATTAATTGCTAAGATTTTGGGAGGCAGGGCTGACAGAGATGAGCACAGACTAAGGGAGAGGTGTGGGAATCTCCCTGAATTGGTCATGAGGCCCCCCAGATGCCCTCTAGGGCTGCCATATATTCATTAGCAGGCAGGGGAAATATTAATATTTCTGTGTTCTGTCGAGATGCCTTAGGCACGTTGGAGCTGCTTTGTGCCACTGCTGCCATTTCCTRCACAAAAATTTGGAGAGGCTTCCTTGGTGCTTATACACAACAACAGGCCACAGGAGAAAAATATCTCAGCTGAGATACCTCTGATGGGATAAAGCTCTCCAAATAAAGTTCCTGCACTCAAGCTAAAGAGAAATCTTCTTTACCCAAAGGATRAGTGTTGGGGCCRTGGRTGCTGAGAATTTTTAGACTTTCTGTGCTGACAGGCACTGACCCACAAGAGAACACTYRATTTAACCTAAAACCATAAAAAAACCTTCCAAAATTAAATAATAAAACTCAAATTATAAGTATATAATTTAAATAAAATATATAATATCACATAATAAAAGCTGTAAAGTTTGTAATTTTAAATATATATAAATAATATATATAATATATAATATATAATATATAATATATAATAAAATATAGATAAATCTATAAATATATTTATAAATATATAAATATATAATATAATAATATGTGTATTATATATATAAGCAAAACAAAAAATTTAAAACAATAACTAATCTTTCTTCACGTTCTTCATAAATTTAAATAATATTATAGAATCAAATTTTAAAATCCACATAACAAAACACAAATAATTAGTTATTAAGTTTAAAATAAAAATAATTTTAAACTAATTTCTTAATCAGGCAATTTATCTTAAAAAAAAACCTAATTAAAGATATAAAACTGTTTCATCATTTATTAATAAAATACTAGAAAACTCACAACTTATAAAATGATAATATAAATAAAAGCTAACAAACATCTAAACCCAAACAAAAAAATACTATCTCACACATTCAATCCCAACCCTGACTAAAAAACCCAAAAAATCCACAGATCAGGGCTATCATTCACTGAAAGGAAGCTGTTGGCAATGCATAAGACTCTCCTTACTATGATCTGAAAATGGACTTTTCACCTAGTGACCAACAGACCCTCTGCTCACTGGGCTGGTTTTTAATTTTAAAACCAAGAAACTGCACTTTTATTAAAATTAAAAGACTACTAAGTCTTTGAATAAAACCATAACAATGAAAGTTTTGTTCTGAGGATCATTGTCCCTGATGCATTATAGTAAATGTGCAAATTTGTTTTAATGTGCTTTTATTAATTTAAACATTGTCATTTGCATGACAAGATGAAATGGTCTGAACTGTCAGATCTACTCCTGACAGATRTTCCTCTCTTTTATTTTCAACAGATTTTCCTTTTCCCTTTTCCTCACGATATGTAAAAATATTGCATACAAGTTGGAGAATAATGAGAATGTCTTCCTTTTACTTTTGTTTCAGTGCTAAAACAAAGCATCACTAGGKCTAAAATAATAAAACACCATCCTTACAGTTTATTTAGCCTGCAGAACTAAGCAGCTTTGCTATTGAGAGATTCAGTTTTTCACTAGATTAGATGCAGGGTTTGTCTTATGCTTGTAAAATTTGATCAGAATTCCCTTCCTTTTATTCCAAAAAGAAAACAATTTCTTGTTTCCCTAGAGCATGCCCTGACAGATATTATAAAATGTCACTGATTCCATGTTTATTATTTGGTAGTAAAAGCACAGTTAATTCACTGCATTATAAAAATGCAATTAATACTAATTAATCCAATGGGTTTAAGTTCTTATGAATTACCACACCAAATATTTGGCATATTCAAGTTTTTCCTAATTATATCCTAATATATTCATTATTTTACCAGAAAGCTTCATCTACCAGCAGCATCCAACTTTACTGTTTCCCTAATATTTAAATAAGGARATTTTACACAGTTTTTTTACTGATCAGTGGATTCCTCAGCACGTAACAAGCATCCCGAAACCAGAATTACTACCAGCTTTTTTCTTCCAGTTTATTGCAATTAAATCTTTAAATTTATAGAAATCACCAAATTTTATCAATTTGGTGATTTCTATGTACTGATACTCTTAAAAATATAATTTAAGCCTTAAAACAGTTTTTACTGCTTTTTTCACATGACCAGATTGATTCATGACCAATGAGGAAATAAGGGACCACAAGGRTGGACTCAACCTTAAAGTTTTTTCCAACTTAAATCCTTCTATGATTCTATATAAAGCAAGAAAATAAGATCTATATTACAAAATGTCAGGCTGTATTTAAAAAAAAAGGGCAAAACAAAAAAGAAATGCTACAAGGATTCCCASTATTCCAAATTTATCACATTGCAGCTTTTGATTATTTCTTGCCATGTGTGCCTGCACTAATACCATTTATGYCTGCATTAAGGTCTTCAATTAATTAATCTGCATGATTTCCACAGTCACCCCCTTACAGAAGGGAAACAAAACCAAGGTACTTAATTTTTTGGCCACAAGATAAAGCAGAGAAGACAAACTTGGGTTTCTTAGCACTGCTGCCCCATGTTCTCTTTCCCACCTCCAGGGTGCCAGATTATCCTTGTTTTTTCAGATTTCCTGCTCAGACCTGCTTGGAAGTAACTGAGAAACCAAGGCAGGCTGTGAATATTTATTTCTAAGAGTAGTTTTGCAGGAACTCTGAGTAAAATTGTGAATCCTCAATGCACTGAGAATCAGTCTGGCAGTCCACAGCACCCTTACAGAAAAACAAGTAATTGTTGGCACTTGGGTTAATCCTGTCAGGTGTTCAAATAACAAAAAAATGTTCTATCTAGAATATCAAAAGTGCCAATGCTAAATAAGTGTTTTGGAGAGGCAGAAATGTGCATAAAAGCTGCATTTACAGGTAGTCAATAATCCTAATGACCAAATCTCTGCTGTCTCCTCTAGAGAAACAGAATGAGTCCCACRTTCAGTAAAGCACCCAGAGGAAAAACAACTTTATTCTGGTAGGTAGGACAGCCTGTATTTATGGTCTTAGATGAAATAAACATCATATTAATTTCATATGTATATATATATATATATATATATACACACACACATAGGTATACACCATGGGATGTACTCCAAAAGTAGAATTATGAAGACACCAATAGAACTTTTGTCAATTATTTCATAAAAAAATAAAGTTTCAGTGTGATATAGAACAAAATGGGGCAATTAATATAAAATGCAATAGATAAAACCAGGAACTCTTCCATAGTTACTCTTCCTATGAATACTGGAGTAGGTAAAATAATGAAGGAGAAAATAATATTTATTAAAGGATAGAATGGGAAAATAAATAGGATTGGTAGAGACCTCATGAATATTAAGTGATGCACAGGGAAACCTGGTGTTTGAAAGTGTCAGGGGCTCTCTAGGGCATGATTAGGTTATGAAATGACCCCTTAAATGAAATGACCACTTAAAACCAAAATTTTTAAGCTTGTCCAACGTGAAGATGCTAGGAAAATAAATATTTCACATACATTTTCCAAGAATCTCAGATTTGAATGTTGGCAATAAGGATGGCAGGAGAAGATATTTSTTTGTTCATTTAATCATAAGTGAAGAGGAAAAGACTCAACACCAAGAGTGACATAATTTTAGGTATACTCAGCATATAGAACAGAAAACAGTAGCAAATCTGGGGTTCTACATTAATGACCAACAGAGGTAAATTTAAACAGCTGAGAAAATGAGATTTTAATAAAGAAATAAACAGGCTTATTCTAATGACCAGCAACATTTTAGATTTAACCACCAAAGCAAATCATGGACTGGTTTAAGTCAGTAGCTCACTACAGCTATATTTTTGCACTCCCTGAAATCTTGATCCCTAAACTCAGCCATTTAGAGGCCAGCCACAATCCAGTCACTGGGGAGACTTAACTCTTGAGAAATATTACTGGTATATCTGCAAATTAGAAGATGACCCAAACATGCTGACTGAAAAAATTTAAAGTTGTTATCTGAAGCACAAGAAGCATAATAAAAGCTAAGCTATGACATTAAGATTTTGGGGTCCATATTTTTGCCATTCTGCATTTTTGGAGATAAACAGCAATGTTCCATAATTCTTCAGAATACGCAAGGAAAATAGGAAAACTTTTGTTGGTGATGCATGGGGAATTAATGAAGCCAGAGAGTCACTAATCTGTTTTATTGGTTTGGAGGCAGTTGAGGAATCCACATGTCAAACTAACAGGCTCTCTGGCATGAACCTGACAARACCCATTCCATGAGATGGTTGAGATCATCTGAACCAGGTCCATCCTTCAGCGCAAGGACAGAAACCAACAAAAGCATTTTCTCTTTTAGAGATTTGAGTTTTACTACCTGAATAAAAGTCTGAGAGCCCTTTGGTTTGGCTGGGAGATGGGTTTATTTTATCTCAGTCCCTCTTTCCAAASCAATTCCATGATGGGGATTCATCCTGAGCTGACAGACCTCTGACTGCAAGGGCAGCAGCTGCTTCTGCCTTTCAGCAAAGTTTTTTATATTTATAGAGAAAACTGAGAGTGGTGGAAGACCTTCTAATGGCTTGAGCTCRGCTTAGAAATATGAGGGGGACAAAGCAGGAATCCTTCACTGACACTCCAGGAAAATGTTTTATATTGTTCTGATAGGAAATATTAACATAATAAGTGGCTGAACGTGACTACAGCAAGAAGGCAAGCTCCAAGTTGGCTTCATGAAGTAGAGAGCCTGAAAGGGAGCAMCTGCCTGGGTCGTGCCCTTCTCTCAGAGGCAGGTAATTCATCAGCATCTTCCTCCTCTAACCTCCTGACAATCTTCCCTAATTATCTCCATTTAACACGAATTTGTTTTCACTTTCTACCCTTTATTCAGGTTTGCTCAGTGGTTTTCAGATTTGCAGCTGACAGATGAACAGCACCATCACATAAACTGCAGTTTCTTAGGAAACCGATCTAAAAATGAACAGCGAGGCTTTTCAGATATTTTAACCACAGTGTTACAGTTCAAGATCTATGCTAAAGAAGTGTGACAAAGAAAAACAAGCATCCAGGTCCTTTGAGAAGCTGAGGTCTCATTTTGTGCTGCCACAGCCTGGCCTCTGTAATTGATAGSTGCAGAACACAGTACATGCTGTGGGGAATTTAAAATTCAACAGCTTAAGGAAGGGGGCACAGTGCACTGAAATATATACATATATACTTATAATATTGGAGCCAGCAGGAGGCAAGCTGCTTCCTAGTTATATTTTTCCCTAAAATACCATGTGAAGAATGCAGGGATTAGTCTTGGGTTTAGAGACTTGTTTAAAGAGTAAAGAAGGGTGTAAAATATGGACAGATGGGAGGTAYTATGCAGTTGAAAATCTTGCAGTTATATGAAAGCTATTACAGCCTTCAAGGTCTTACTCAAAATCTCAAGGAGTTTGGTGACTTTAAAATTTTTCTTTATTTAAAAGAAAAATCCACTTTTTTTATTTGTAGCCCAATAACTGGAAATATGAATGTAGAATCAAATATGACCACTTAAAGAAAAAGGAAGTTTCTAGTCCTTCTAAACCTCACTTTCCTCTATTCTTACAAATTGATTTTAAAATTATTTTCATTACATMGAATGATTGGTTTCTTCCTTTTTCTTCTTTTTTCTGGTTAAAATTATGTGTTATATTAGAACTGTATGATTAAGAACAACACTTATTTGTTGTGGAATATACAAAGCAATATATAGGTTTGGAAGATAGTAAAATTGTGAAAATAGAGTTAAGGCATTCAATAACCATAAAGAAAATTCTGTTTATTCCAAGCAGTTCTATTAGAAACCGTTAACAATTTTTCCATTATATATGATCAGATAAWACCAGAAAAACCTACAATGGCTGAAGATAATAAAGGATTAAAGCTGTTGTACCCCTAAATTACATGGCACAATGAAGTTTCAAGACCAAGGACTTCTCATTGTTTCCCTGTGAATTACTCTGAAGAAATATTTTAATAATTTGAAAAGTGTAAAGATTTCTGAAGAAAAAGCAACTTCATTATACATAAAAATATATATTTATAGTCCTTTCTAAAATTTTTATTTTCATATTTATGTTTTAAAATGAACCCTCACATTTCACCTTACAGTCAAAGTTAACAGTTGTGTTGTGATTTGCCAAAATGAAGAATCAGTGATACAAAACCAGACAATAACACTAATTCTAGCTGTAACAGCAGAAAAAAACTGATTTTGTAAAGCATCCYAGAACTCTTTTTGAAATAAAAGAAGCATCTCCTGAGGAAAATAAAAGGCAACAGGCAGTTCCCTGAATAATGGTGACCATACTCTTGCTCAATCTATAATATCTGAATTTCAAGTACCATCACGTAGCACATTGTTAGAGCTCCTTTTTGTTTTTTTTTTAATTCTTTTAGTGGATTTTGTTAAATCAGGAGGAGCTATGTATAACTCAAAGGTTTATTATCCTGTTCTAGGTTMTTCTTGTAATTGAGGCTTTTTTCACTTTTGACAAAATTCATAAATATTAAGGTTCACCTTAGACGATTTCAATCTTGCTTCAATTACCATCATCTGTTGATACAGCTTGTGAGACATGATGAGAGTATCACTCCCTGGAAGTTGCTCATTCTCAGTCAATTTTGCAATTCTTTCTGGCAAATTGTTGCATTAAGTGCATTTCCCACCATTSCAACACGAGACCAGTGCAAAAGCTGATATGCACCAAGATGTCCCATTTGGAAAACCACTGTGGCCCCTTTGTGCTTTAAACCAGGCTCACACCTTTCAAATTCAGCCACACACAGTCCTGGCACACCCAAAGCACTGCAGGACCTCCCAGTTACATTTATTTAACTATTTTAGGGGTGGGAAAAAAGTTGTGTTGCACATGAATAATGCAAACCACAGCATTTCTGCACAAACAATGAGCTTCCATTGCTGCATCAAGGCACGCTCTGATTTGAGATAAAGCCAGWGCTGACTCAGAAGAAACAGGTGATTAAGCTTCAGTCTAACTGCTCACTAGTTTTACATTCAAAATGCTAATTGTTTCAAAAAGAAGARGGGTARAGCAAAATCTAAAGAAAAGAGTGAAGGTATAGATGGCATAAATACCTTAACTTCACAGTGGTGGCACTTTTATGGTTCAGCATTTTTATGGTTCAGACTGTTTCCTGGGAAACATGTCTGAAAAAAATATTCAACAGCAATTAGGTCCACAGATTTATGAATGTTTAGAAATTCCCTGTCAAGAAGGAAGATAAGGTATTTGAAGTACTGACAGGTTCTAGCAGCCAGACAGAATGGGGACGGGTAAAGGCATGAAAATTTGCTGAAGTCTTTTAAAATAAAGTAATTTCTCACACAGCAGTATTAATGTCCTACTGCTGTTAGTCTGCATTGTCAGCAAACACCTTAATGAGGAGGTCACAGYCAAGCTGCTTTATTCTACAGGCACCATTAAGCCTATTAAATTTATTCCCCCCTTATTGACACAATTTTGCATTTGAAAGCYGCGACCGGTGGCACGAAGCCACTCAGAAGTTATTAACATTTAAACAAAAYTCTAATATCACAGGAAGCCAAAGGTTCTGAGGGTCAGCACCAGGGCTAGTAGGGAGGCAGATATGCAGTAACTTTTCCATGGGAAAGTAAAACCCTTTTCTGTCTGCGATGAGAGAGGACTGAGGTGTAGGACCAGGCTGACGTGCTGTGCCCGCAGCTCACGGGCTCGGATCCTGCACACGCTGTGAGCAGCACAAAACCAAGGGGGGAGCTACAGAACTGCTCCRCTCATTCTCCTTCCATGCCAAGAAAAATCAGGGCTCAGTGCTGGCCTCACCCCTTTGCTTGATTGAGGGTGGCAAGAGTGGTACAAGTGCAAGGTCAACACAGAAGCCAAAAAAAACTTGATGATGAGGAGGAAAACATAGAGAAAACTTGCTTGTGCCACAGTTGCAGCTAAGCACAATTAAATTCTCTCAAGCCAAGAAATTAAAAAAAAAAAATCTTCCAATATATACAGCTCTTATTAAATTGTATTGTCCTAAAATTGTCAGGGCTATCAGGCCTGAAATGCTCTCATAGGAGATTCAAACAAAACTCTATTGACATTTGCAGAGATCTTAATCTAAAATTGTGTCTGGCACTGTACAAGTTGTTTCTTTTCTTTAAAAAACAAAACAAAACAAAAACAAGACAAAACCAAAATTGCTTGACTAACCAAGACTCTTTTCATTTTGTTTTCTCCCAGGCTTTCCACTGTTGTTTGGAAATAATGTGTGCATTGGATAAAGAAAGAAAGTAAGAGAGAAATGTTGATTTTGGAGTATCKGCACTGTAGGCAAGGGCAGATATGTGACTGTGATTCAGGATATTTGTCTGGGGGGATCCTGCCTATCAAGACTCCAAGTGAGTTCCCTCTACAAAGTTGGGAAATCTGCTGTTTTCCAGTGTAATTCTAATTAATGTGACACAAATCTGGCAGTTTAATGCTTTAGCAGGACCAGACTTGTCCTTAACTGCCTTCCATCACTCTCACAGGGACCTCATCTTCCTCAACATAAATTTTGTCTTAGAAGCCAAATTATTTTGGTTCCTTTTCTACCCCACATATAATCTTGGATTCCCAGTGTTGTTTGTATAGGGTGGGTGTGACATTTTTCATTCGTGTTCTTTGTGTTGGTCATTTCAATGCATGAAATAGATTTTAAAAAAAAATATATTTAGGAAGAAAATTGGAATCTGTTAGAAGCATTAATCTTTAAAATAAAATATTTATGTTCTTAATTTGAAGTGTGTGGGTTTGTTTGAAGTCACTAATTTTGTGATGGCACTAGTGATGGTGCATTTTCAGATGCTCCTTGGAGAACCATACATATAAAGTACAYTACAACAGCAAAACTAGGGAAATATTAAGTAAATAAATAAATATCCCAGGGGAAAAAAAACCCAAACAGAAAAAAAAGCAGTCTATTTTACCAGTATGAAATCTTGTGAATATCTTAGGATGAATGAGTAAAAGAACCAGAGATTTCACARACACCCTTTCAATAAACCACTTTATCTGTGCCCAATTCTTCATATCTACATAAGATGAGAGCATGTCCTGAGCCTCAAGATTTACCATAAGAAAAAAAACATTTTGAACTGAGACTGCAGGAAACAGCAGAAGCAGTGGTCAACAAATAAATCCTGCAGATAATGTATGACTATTAAAAGAAACCAAGCAATTAATGAGACAGGCTTGGSTTTCTCTCTCCCAAGTCCTAAGTAATTACAGGGGGGGGCAAGAGCAGACCCATATCCAAGAGCCATGGTGTGCTGTGATGCAAATAAAACAATTAGGAACCCAGGAATTAATCAAGCCTTCATTTGTGTCACATCTGAAATATCTAACCAATATAGCTGGCTTTAATTTGACATTTCTTCCGAGGCCATATGACAGGGATTTAATTAAATCAATACATTTCTCTTAAATGTTAAGTATCCCCTTTTTTTTATGTCTATACTTTCATCTTGACCATTATTAAACTCCGTAATTCAAGTCAAGTAAACYTGAAAACTTAAAGGAAAAGCCTATGATAAGTAGACAATTATGTACAAGGTTGGGGGATTTTTCTATTTTTAACCAGTATTTTTATTTTGGAGGAGAAAACTTTAACAGCTCAAACTTCTAGAGCTGTTTATTAAGAAGGAGTATATTAGGGAATAAATAATTATGGAAATAATATGACCAATTCACTAAAAGTTTTATGATAAACACTTCATCTTGTTTGCAAAATTTACAGATGAAATTTTGGGAAATGTGTATAAGAAAACCCAAATTGCCACCAGGTGAATGTTTTGATGGACATCCTGGAAAATTTATGTGAATTTAGGACAAGAAATTGTCCTACATGACTCTGAAAGTGTCTTCTTTATGGGACAAATGACCTTTAAAAAAGTTATTTATTTATAAATACACCTGAAGAGAGAAACTCTTGGATTTAATACTGAGAAGATCCTGGTTTAATTCTGTGGATGAAATTGTGAACGTGAATCAAACCCAAAGACCAACATCCACAAAACTCACAGCAACACACCACAATTCTCATTTTATGGTCTTGCTCTGTATAAGCAGAGCTCCAGAAAAAAAAGGACAAGAAAGGGAACAACAGCTCAATTCCTTACTTGGAAAAGAAAGAAACRAGATGGGCTTCTTGCTCTACAGGAAAGTACAAAATCTCATTGGAATGGAGGAAAAAAAAGTATTAAATCCTCACAAGTACAAAATGGAAGGTATGGATGCAAAAGCTGGTGGTTCCCCTCTACCAGCAACCAAAATAGCTGCAGAAAAGTTTATTATCAGGGCTTACATCAGACTGGATTAAATTCTTGCAAGACCACTACATTCTTGATTTGAGGATAATGTCTTTTTCTAAMAACTTTATCTCTAAACTAACTTCATCTACAACCAGCTTCTGATGAAAATCCCCCACAGGGACTAGTCCTTGCCTTAATGTGAAAAGGCTCAATCTACCTATTCCTTAGCAACCAGGTTACTCTGAGTATAAAGCAGCATTATTTCTAGAACCCAGAGTGACTGCAGTGATCTGTGTTGCTCCTGAGGAGAACTTAGGATTTTTTTTTGAACTTAGGATTTTTTTTTTTTTGTCATTTGCAAAACAAGTTTTCACCAGTTTTGCACCTCCCAAGTGCAGCATAAAGAAGAATTTTTTTTTTTCCTGTGTATTTCCACTTGGCCCAATCACCTTATTACTTTAAAAGATGGGGAGTTGTATGGTTTTGTTGGTTTGGGTTTTTTTGTTGTTGTTTTTTGGTTTTTTTTTTTAATTTGCTCTTGAATCCGAAATCAAGGTGAAGCAAATATAAAAGGCATTCTTCAAAAAAATATTCTGCATTCATCACCATTGAAATAGATCGGGTGAACCAATCCACCTCAATAAAAACAGGATTAGGAAAATAACCAGGCTGAATTATGCTTTTAACTTTAAAAGTGATCGTTGTGTTTACCTCCAGAGAGCATCCAGAGATAAATGGCTGCTATTAAAGTGATGATCTCATCAACACATGGCAGCCTTTCTCTCCTCACACACTGTGAAGAAAATAGAATTATCCTTCCTCTTGGAACCTATCTTCTTTCCTCATGCCTCACAAACTGGGAGAAATAAAGGCAGCAGCATCAAGTGTGAGCTATCATGGAAAGGACAGGTGAAAATCTTTTCCTCCACATTTGCAGATGAGCAAAATTTTTAATAGCATTTTAATTATCAGAATTAAATCTCCTTTTTCTCCTCAAATGGCGATGGAGTGGTTTTCCTTTTGCCTTAAAAATATTGGAGTGATCCATCTCTCTTTCACTCCTGCARGGGATAATCAAGAGGAGCTGCCCACATTTCCTTTCTTGAGGATGAAAATCACTCTACAATGCCCTGCAAGGCTTTGCAGAAGCACAGACACCACTGGCTGCCACAGGACATCCCTGTCCTGCCTCCCCCACAGGGAATTCCCAGAGGAAAAACTGCAGGGCCCAGCATGGAGGGAAGCAATGGACAAGGTATCCCAACTGTTTTCTGCCTCAGCACAACTTCCTGTGTCCTCAGACAAAAAAATAAATTAGAAAATATATTCTGTGTTGACGGTTGGTCACAAGGGTTTTTGAGATGAAGGAAGAGACGAAATGGGTTCCATGATCAGAAGGCTTGATTTATTATGTTATGATATATATATATTACATTATAACTATACTAAAAGAAAAGAGAGTTTCCAGAAGCTGCCAACTACCTAAGAATAGAATAGAAAGAATGATAACACAGCAGCTCTCTCTGGCTCTGTCCGAGAGAGTTCTCAGCCCTGGATTGGCCATCACCTCCAAACACTCGCTCTGGGCCAATCCAGAACTGACCTGTTGCATTCCACAGAAGCAGATAACATATTGTTTACATCTTGTTGCTGAACTTCTCAGCTCCAGCAGGAAAAAATCCTGAGAGAGGATTTTTCATYAAGAAATGTCTGTGACAATTCTGCATTACCCATCCTGTTTAACGAGTCAATATTCTCACTGACTCCTAAGCAACAGCCTCCCATGCAAATTAAACTTGCTCTTTCACCTCATAATTGGAGTTCAGCCTCAAGCAACCCCAAAAGTCATGACCAGTCAAAAACACTATTCAAAGGCAGTGGACAAAGAAAAGACCCTTTGACTTCAGTTTTTACTTAAAACTGGCACACAATGCTCTTCTTTCACAATTCAGTCTTGGAGATAACACAGTTATCTGTGAGAGACATCAARGTGAAAAATACTTATTGATGGAGGTAATGAACTATTTCTGCAGAGGAACCAGGAAAATCTTTACCAATTTATCTGTCCCTAAATTGGCCCAAAGTTTAATTTCCATTTTACTCTCTGAATTATAACATATGCAAGGCACTTAACAATTCTACAATAAAAACCAAGTTGCCTGAGTATTAGGAAATTTATTTTTTTAATGTCTTAAAATGCTCTGAAACCATTAGATGAACCTTGTGTGAGTAGAAAATATTACTTGATATCTCTGTGGGAAAAGAATTCTTGTTTTAAAGTTGCCATCCAAGAACGATGTCACCAGTTAAACAAAATGTATAAAAAATTATAATCCAACCCCTCCCCCTGCATTTTGATATCCTTCACCAACATGCACTAAATGAATATATTTTAATTTATTCTCCCAACAAAATATGGAGGGGATGAAAAATCTCTTTTTTTCCAAAAAATATATAAAATTCAGAGGAGAAAAGTGACTATCCCAAGAAAAAAAAAAAAAAAAAAAACAATGTCAAGCATAGTGGTGGCTCAGTAAAGTCTGAGACTATTGTCTAGCTCCAAACTGGATATCCCTTTATTTTTCTATATTTTAAGGTCTTTCTTCTTAATCCTTTGAAATAATTTGGGTCTACATGAGGTCAAATGGAAAAGCAGTGAGCCAATCTAAGAGGAAAACAACGAGTAGCCWTCAGGACTGCTGTCCAGCTCAAAATATCCACCAGAATTCAGCTTATTCCATGCCAGCAGCAGCAGGTTAGAAAAACAAAAATGTCTTCAGCTGTAATTGAGCTATTGAGAGTTTATTGCTCCTCTCAGTCCCTATACACCAGAGATTTTGTTCTTAGGTGGAAGTTTGGCTGCAGGTGCTTCAGGCACAAAGGCAGGGCTCTGTTAGGTGGACAAGACCAAACCTCTTCTGCTCCTAAAAATTAAATTTTACAGGATCACAAAAATCTATTGTTTTCTTTAAATGACAAGATATTTTTGCTGCTTTATCAACCAGAGCTGTGGCATAGAGGTAAGAAAAGCCATTAATTTAACTGTCATTTGTTGGAGGGAGCTGGTGTTTGTGTTGTTATTTTTGCTTCTTTTTAAAGCCACCAGCACATGGAAAAAGTTAGAAGTTCTAGTTGCCATCTGGACACTCAAAACCTATTAGAAGTATACAGGAATTCATATAATTGACTTGTAAATTTAACAGTATCCTTTTTTCAGTATACACTTGCCAAAACAAACTGGAACAGAAACAAAGCTTGCTGTTTCTGGAACAGATGTTGTAAAGACATAAAGGCAAAAATAAAAATGGATGAGGGACTTGCAAGCTAGTTTATTATACCTTCCACAGAAAAAAAACAAACAGGTTGAAAATTTTTCTCATGTAATATTATGGATGAATGAATGGCTTGCAACTGAATTCTTTCACTTCTTTGAACATCTATATAAAGAAAAGGATYTATACCTTTCAAACTCTGGGAAGTTCTACAGTTAAGTACAAAAGAATTGGCCAAATAATGGGACACACTCGGGGAGAAGTTGAATTGTAGGTGCTCTTTGAGAGAACCCTGGAATACAATTTCAGAAGAAGTTCATAAATGTTTGCTAAAATGCTTTTAGTGCATATTTAGGAGGATTAGAAAGAGAGAGGAGATGGAGAGTAAAGGTAGGACTGAACAGGTAAAGGACTAATTTCCTCAAGTTTGCACAACAAAAACATGAGAAACAGCAGTGCCGTTGCTGAAAATGGCAATAACTATCAAAGGATCAAATTATCTTGATTATTTATTGTGACTATAATTCTATGAGGAATTATATAAGGAATATAATTCCTTGTCTCCAGCAGAGTTCCACTGAGGTGATCAAGGCACTTKCTGCAGTTCTGTCAGAGCCTTTGGTAGGAGGGGACTGGGGCACAGAGATGGCTGCAGTTGTCCAGTGCCATAAAAAGAAGCCATAAAAAGCCATAAAAAGTTGTCCAATGCCATAAAAAGACAGTGGGACCAACACAAGGAATGCAACAGACAGCAAGCAGGGCCTCCAGGATGGTGACACTGGAAGAGCATCTCCAGGCAAGCTGCCCTCTTCTGAAGATCATTCCACACCATTGACAAGAGTGACACACATCTAATCATACCACTGAGTGCAGCACAAGTAATCAGCTAATTATCTGTTTTARATAATGAGCCAGGACGTGCTTTCACCCAAGGAAAACTGCTAAAAGGGAGAAATAACATTTGCCATAAGCATCAGAGGGGCCGTGCTTCCAATCAGTCACAAGGCAGACCAAACTTGAGAGAGATGTGTCAAAACACTGAGTCAGGGAGAGAAGAGCACTGTCACCCCGSGCTGGCAGGGGCAGCAGTGCTGAGATCAGGGCTCAGAACACTGAGCTGCCACTGTGGGTGGCTGCATCTCCAGCCCTGGAGGTCTGGGAGCACTCAGGAAGGGATCTGCAGTGACAAAACTGCAGCATCGATGGAAGGAAGTGGTGCCTTTGATGGCAAAGAATTGTTATCTTAAAGGTTAATTAGCCCTGCAGAACCTCACAGCATCCTTGTAGTCCTCCCAAATTGCCTGCCTCTTCCAAAAGTCTCAAGCTCTCCTCTTTTTCCTCAGRTGCAAAGTTCTCTGCTCAGCCTGGCTGGTGCTCCCCACCAGCTCATCTTTCAGCACAGGGGATGGCCTGCTCTTGTGCCTTTTGAGATTTCCTCCTCGAAGAATATCCAGCCTTCCTGGGCTCCTCTGCCCTTCAGGAYTGCCTCCAAAAGGACTKTTTTAAACASTCTCCTGAYSAGGCCAAGGTCTGTCCTTCACAAGTCCAAGGCAGCCATCCTGCTGYCGCCCCTCCTTACTTGAAGGATCAAACATCAAATTTCACAAGCACCATTCCCGAGACAATCTCCAACAAAATAAAATCACAGAATGCCTTTATAGCATGCCAGACTTCTGGGAAAAAGGGCTTTTCCCTTGGAAGACCTCAAGTATTACAGACATTAGCACCATCATTTAAAAAAAACCAATAAACATAAGCTAAAAGATCCCAAAGCRTTTCATTATAATTCTGAGTGTTAGCAAATTGTTAATTACTTCAGTAATCTCAGGGCAGACAAAAAAGTGGCCCAGAACCAGCACTGACTGAGAGATCTCACACTCAGTAACAATCAAAACTAGTGAATATTGATACTTTTCAGAATGTATGAGAACACTGAGACTTTGGAGCCACAACAATATTAATAAAGAGATAATCAATAAAATCAATCTGGCTGCAATTTCTCCTGATAATAATTACTCAGTCACTAACACCAAATTTTATCTAGCTTGGTGAGTAGTAKATATGACCCTTACTGACAAGAACAGCTTTGCAGTTATGCTGCTGCATGTATTTTATGTATTTTATACCTGTTAGCATTCAATTACAAAAATAGAAGCATCCTATGTCTGCCTAGATGCCCTTTGAAAATTGCTTTTACCATTTATAACATTCTCTTTTTCTCCCTTAGAAGAAGAGAGTGTTGGAGAAAAGTAATGAGGAACTACAGTGAGTAAGGGAAACACACACCATTCCYCAAGCCTAAATTTCTAAACATAAAATCTGGGGTTTGTTTCATGATTGAACCTCTCTTTTGCAAATGCAATTTATGCTTGCACGTTGAAAATTAGGTTATTTCATATTTTTGCATACTCATATTCTCCACTGCTATTTGAATAAGAAATATATATATATATATATATATATGATTGAAATTTTAATTAAAACCTATTAAGAAGTCTATAGCAAACAATAAAGGCTAAGTTGTCACCCTAATTTTAACCTGCATTGCAACTGTGTCATGAATTCATATAACCCTGGATAAAAATCTCTCACAGAGAAGAGCATGGGCTAAGCAAAAAATTCTGGGCCTGACACCTAATTAAGATAAACATTCCCCTGATGAAGAAAGTTCTTCATGTGTTACTGTGTGTTGCAGTGGTTCAGGGCTATATTTAAGGGACCATTAAAAATGTACCTGAAGGCAAAGTCAATCTTTATATTTGACAGCTTTTTTTGCAGTGAGTAGCAAAGTGAATATTTTATTGCTTTATGATCTAATGACCATTCTGTTTAATCTTAATGGCGTAAAGATGAGCAGGAAAATATGCTTAGGGGATATACTAATACATCAATTATGGAGAGTGGGAAAGTACTTTAAAAAAGTACCAGTAATCTATTGTAAATGAACATCTCAATAAGCACTCTTAGCCACAGGCAGAGCTGAAAGAGATGCATTAAAAATCTACTCAGATTCTGCTCATTACAGATATGTTCTTCTCAGCTCTTAAGTAATGCAGCAATCACATAATTAACTTTTCAAAAGAGAAGCACTTAAAACAACTTGTATCTATGGAACACTGCAGGCTTTCTCCTTATTTTGCTCACTGAAAATGAACTTTTCCATCTACTTTCCTTAGCACTGTTGCAAAAGGGCTGAGACAGAGTGGCATTTCTCCTGAAGGTACTGCAAAAGTATAAACACTATTCCATGAATCAATCAGACACTAACTTTTGGTAAAAAAAAACAGGTAAAAAAAGATAAATAAACTCTGATCCTGCTTAACTGAAAACACATTATCCCATACAAACATGGATACTTGTCTGCCCTGGAATTTCACCCTGAAACYATGACCTGAATTTTACATGGGAAGGTTTTAGCTTCTTCAGTAATTTTGGTTTAGACTTTTGTCCTGTCAGGGGACATGATTTGACCCAACCCAAAAGATCTGTACATCCCAAAACCACACACCAACTCCAAAGAAAAAATATACAGAATTTTCCAAGTAAAATTCCAGGGCCTGCTGTGAAAATGTGAAGAACTGATTCAAGTGATTAAAATMATGAGGACCCTCTCAACTGAATCTAGAGAGCACTGATACTACATAAAGTAATTCAGGGAAAGATGCCTCTCCAGGAGCTCTCAGGACAGAGAACTCTGGATTCTGATCTCCATAGAATGATGTCACACAGAGGGAATGGTAAAAATCATCTCATTCCCATGGGCAGGTGTCAAGTTTTATCTTCTTTTTTTCTCCAGGGTCAGGATTGAATGTGTGAGATGGAATTTCTTGTTGGGACTCAGATGTTTATGGGTTCTGATCTGTGTTACAGTCTCACAAACCCTGAGCTCTACAGCACTTCACTCTTAACAAACTAGAAATGGAGCCCCACCTCTCTCTCTCCAAGGCCTTTTAAGGATAAACTGTCCAGTTAAGAAATGACACCRAAATTATTGTTACTTTTAACCCAATAACCAACCACCCGTGCCCTTCAATGTGGACTTTTTTATCCAATTACACAAAACACCAGAGGAGGAGGAGGAGGAGATAATGGAGATGGAGATGGAGAAGAAGAAGGAGGAGGAGAAGAAGAAGGAGGAGAAGAAGAAGAAGGAGGAGAAGAAGGAGGAGGAGAAGGAACCAGCCTCCACCCTAAAACCTCCATATTGCCTTATATATATCACTATATTCTAAACTCTTAAACTTTAAGTTTTCCACCCTATGATATCACACCCTTCTATTCAAACTCCACACCCACAATCCCAGTTCTGTCATTCCATTTTGGAAGCTTCTCCACAGCCTCAGGTCAAATGCACTGTTCTCTTGGGGTGCCTGTCAGCACAGAAACTCTGAAATTCTCAGTAACCAGGGTTCCAACACCCTCTACTAGACCAGGCAGCTCAGAGCCCCTCCAACCTTGGACACCACTGGCCTTGGACYCTTCCAGGGATGGAAGGAGCAGCCACAGCTTCT
The DNA here is from genome assembly GCA_002167245.1 of Sporophila hypoxantha. Taxonomy (NCBI): domain Eukaryota; kingdom Metazoa; phylum Chordata; class Aves; order Passeriformes; family Thraupidae; genus Sporophila; species Sporophila hypoxantha. The sequence continues at coordinate 149,630 of NDFG01000487.1, forward strand.
CTGGGCAGCACCTGTGCCAGTGCCTCARCACCCTCKCAATGGAGAATTTTTCCTAAATCAAACTCAAACCTACTCACTCTTTCAGTTTGACACCARTCRCCCTTGTCCTGTCACTAAATGTCCTTGTAAGGAGTCTCTCCACATCTTTCTCCTGTTCTGAATTTGTCTACAGGAGCCACAATGATCCGAATAAATCACCTGTGAGGCTCCTGACTGAATTAAGAAAAAGCAACATCATTGACATGGATGTGATGTGCATTAATCCTGCCCAACATTCTACAGAGAGAGCAAAAGAAACAGGAAATATCCAAAGTGGCAGCTGACACATAATTTACTGACAGGTTTTTTAATCTTATGAATAGTTGTCTACCACAGGTATAGTTCTTTTCCTATATAACTCAATTGAAACCTTTTTATTTGACTAATAACATAGCAAACCTTAATTGTAGGGAGTGATTATTAAAGTGAATTTATATGGGATGTAGAAAAATTGCATTTCCATTTGCAAAATGACAAAGCCTCCCTACTACAGTTCTAAGAAGGTCTGTGTGGGGGACTCAAATTCCTATACATTAAAAKAAAATCGCTTTTCACTTTTCCATCAACACAAGCTGTTTCCTGAGTATTTCAGCACAAAGTCTTGTCATATAGCTTAAATAACCAAGAGCTTTTATTTCTTTGCAGCATTGTGGATTTTTATAAGCCAAAGAGAAATGGAGACATAGCAATAAACCTCAATGGCAAATAATTGTTTTAAATTCCTGGATGCCTTTCTTAATCAAAAGGCTGGGGAGCTGTGTTCATCTTGGGTTTCAGAAAGCCAACTATTCATGGCTGTATACTGATCAATGACAAGAGATTGATAAAGGTGGAAGAGCTAGTGATGCTCAAGCAGATTTTGTGGATCTGGTTACATTTTTTATGTCTAGCTACAGATTTTGATGTACTTTACACGGATAAGAAAATGATTATAAACAGTTTCCTTATGCCTAAACATTAAACTATGTCTATTAAATGGCCATGGAGGTCTTTGTAAATGATACACATTTGTGTGCACACACATTCCACTTTGTGTATCTTGCTTTTAGCTGATGATGACAAAGATCTATTTCTTCCTTCGGTTTTTGTTTTAAAAGCACGAATCACATGGTGAAGTTTTCAGCAGAAAGCACTGCACACAGCTCTGGAGGAACAACAGCAAAAAAAAAATTCACATGTTCTGAAAAGTGCTGTGAGAAACTAAAGCTGTGAGTGTGGAGTAACAGCATCGATACAGCTGAGTATTTAAACAGAATTGTTTTGGAAYAACACGAAAATGTTGTGTTTTCATGTGCTGAAGCACAGATGTAAGGAACAAGAAACACTGCACTGCAAAGAGTCTGTGGATAGGAGTCAAATTGGATTAGGAGTACAAGGGTTTGTCTTCCACCTTCTGCAAACCCATGACTGCCCATTCTCCCTGTCTTCATTCCTCTCACCCTCACAGAAAATTGGCAGTTCTGATTKAGGGATGCTGAAAATTAAATCTTCAAGAAATCATCCATTCTCTTCCCCTATCCCTCCACTGTCAACTAATGTAGGAATATATATCCAAACAAGAGCACTGAAACCCCATCTCATATCAATCAATTTAAACCATCCTAAGGCACAAATGCACTCACTCTTTCTGAACTCTTGCTTGCTTTACAGGTGCATCTGTCAGATATTCAATAAACAAACCCCAAACCTACAAATAATACCAATAATTGATCTGGCTTGTGAATTAAAATAACAGCATTAATCGTGGAGCCCAAATGTTCATTAAGTCTATAATTTAAAAATGCTTCATGAACTCTTTCTTCTTTTCGTATTTCAACAGAATTCAAAAATGGAATTTAAAAAAAAATCTGTTCTCTCTGTTGATATTTATTCTTGAAAAAGATATTTTTAAAGCATTGAATGCACTAAAAGTATTGAAAYTATTCAAAGATTCAGTTATAAAAGGAGAGAATCATTGCATCCTCAACATCTAAATTACTATTGCCAACTTACAGGAGAATATAGCACAGACAACAATTTTAAGATGCATTCCATTTCTGTATATAGACTAACTCATGCAGTCTCTTAGCTACATTTTTTCTCCTTTCCTAAGATTGAGGAGTATTTTATAGAAGAAACCYTGTTAAGAGGTATAAACTGATTTGTCTAAGCTTGATGAATTCCTGTATTGGTAAAGTCTAAGGTTTTTAAACACCCCTGAGACAACTCCAGATAAAGTGGTYGCCTCTTCTCACTCAYAAAGAAAATAAACATTTCAGGTGTTTATCAAGGCAGAGAATCAACCTCCTTGTAGTGCTACAGCCTAGTATCGCCCTCAAATTTCCACATTTTTATTTGAAAACAAATTTTCTGTGGAATAGTTATGAATATACCTACTTTTGAGCCCAATGTTTTAAATCATTTGCTAAAAWATTGGCATCAAACAGTGATGTGTGTGTCAGTGCAAGGAACAGCTTGCACAGGACCCTCTCTACTCTTGTCTCRTTTCCAGTAACTTCTGCATGGCCTTTTTTCCAGAATGTTCCTGGAGTAGCAGGATACACCCCATGCCAGGGGTGCATTTATTTTTATTTATGTTTAAAATAAATAATGTTTATTATTTAAGTAAAGGCATTTTTTGAAGAATTCACTGGCTGAAGCAAGAATATAATAAGCTGAGTTTCAAGGAGAGAACTGAGGGAGAATCCAGAAACATKATTTTAAAAGGAATCTAGAGAGTTTGTGACCAGCAGTTAATTACAAAATCAGACATTGTCATCCCAGCCCTGTGTTAACCCTTGKAGCTGTTTCAAGTTGTAGCAGATATTCCAGTCCCTAAATTCATGCATGTGTTATTTTCCATCCATATTTGACTTCAAAGAAACACACAATCTGCAAGCAGGTCATTCTTTCCTGAGCTAAAGACTAGTCAACAACATTAACCTCTCCCCCTTACTAAAAATAAGTATTCCTGCTTCTGGTTTTGARTGACAGAAACCACAACACATTAGAGTCCTTTTGGATTCAGGCTAGAAAAGCAATCCAMGAAAACAAAGTTAAAACTTCACTTAATACTTATGAATATCCTCCGTATTCTGTGTCTTGAACCAGTTGATCTGTTACATATTAATACAGATGTAACATAATACCTGAACATTTCTGCTCTCTGAACATTAAATGCAGTAAATAAATTTCAAATCAGTCTCTGGGGTCTAGTATTCTGAGAAGAGCTGTCTTAGAAAAAGACACAGGCTAAGAAATGTTCATATGGATGATGTTTGTACATGGTATTTTTCTAAGTGTTCTGCTGAATTTTAGGTGGAAATAAGCATTTGATAAAGAGTGACAGTTCTGAACTGAGGTTCCTAAGCAAACAACCCACCAAAAAAGTTAATCCCAGGATGACAGTCTTTGCARTGTAGGTTATTTCCTTAGTTTTTTGTTTATGTTGAAAATCTGTCTGAATAATTAAGCATTTGCAAGGCAAATGAGCTGTAGGACTCTTCAGCCTCAGCTGTTATTGCATGCTGTTCCTTTGAACAATATTTACCATGCAACAAGAGAGAAAACAAGGAAGATCCTGTGGTTCCTGACAAATGCTGCTAATGAGGGCTCAGACCCTTGTTTAGCCTTTGCAGCATCTCCTTCAGAGGCAGCTGAATGCCACCAGCTCCTCAGCCACTGCATTTTAATTACAGCTCCAGCCACTGCAGAGGAAAACACTCAGAGGGAAATCGACTTGTCCCTAATTTAATTTTTAGTGGTACTCTGACCCTTTAAAAGCAGATTTTGCTGAAGTCCACAGGAGCCTGGGCAGGGTCTCCCACAGGAGGAGGAGCCCAACCATCTGCTCTGCATGCCTGGCAAACAACTCAATTTCATTGGTGTTGCCTCTTCTCCAGTTTGTGTTACTTAACATTCTGCTGGTGCTGCTGCAAGAGAGCTCCTGAGTGCCTCAGAGTCACTCAAATGTCAGGATTTAGAGCAGCTATTCCAAACCAGAATAGTTGCAGTTTAACACAACTGATTTCCCTAAACAAAGTCTGCCTTTGGAGTGCTGAACTTCTGCTGTCCCTCAGTATCAGCAGCACATGAAGAATCATCTGAAATTCTCATGTTTTAAAAATACTGCAGTGATAGACTGAAGGAAAATAATTTGAAAGTCATTTCATCACATCTTTCCACTGGATSAATCTGCTACAGGTAATAATTTTGTGGCAGCAGAACAGCATGATGAGATCTAACTGCAAGAAATGAAAAGGCAAGATATTTTAAAATACTAAAATTAGCAAATGATGTCCAGCAATCCAATCATATTGTCCCAAATAGGTGGAACAATATTTCCTTGTGACTTCTATGTCTGTGTGCTGGAGAACTTAAATTARTGCATGCCACCCAAAGGGATGGATCTATCAGGAGCAAGTGTTTCATCACTTAGCATTGCTTTGCTGCAATCCAGACAGATATSAAAGAGCCAGAGAAAATCTTCACAWGCRTTGGTGAGGCTCTCAGCTACTACAGAGATTGGAAAAAGGGTAGGAATTTTGATAGGCCCCATTTCCACACAATTTAGTAGCAAAATTCACTGAGAAGATGAGTCTTTGAGTAAAGCCTACTTTTTTATTCTTGAAGGGTCTGTCTTCTGCAAAAAAAAAATAATATTTGAAGATCTTTTATTCAAAGAGAACCTGATTAGTGGGTTTTACAGAAAAGGTGTGTTTCTCCCTGTTTTATCAGAAATGGAGGGTCTGTGATGATTAGAAGAAAATAAGCAGCAAGGTAAATTGAGGTAAAAATGAAGGAGAAATTAAATGTTGATCTAACTTAACACCATAACTCATTGTTTGGTTATGCAAATAATTCAATATCAGTTACTGGGTAATTATTCAGAGGGCAAAAACTCAAAGACTCCCATAAAAGTTAGAGGTGTGAAACCTCTGGAATTCATTAAGCAAGATGAGAGCTCACAAGGTGGAGTTTTAAAAATCAAGGTGCCTTATTGATTAATCAAATAGCAATGGTTGTTAAAAGCACAGAAAGATGAGAGCTCACAAGGTAGAGTTTTAAAAATCAAAACTTATGATGCCTTATTGATTAATCAAATAGCAATGGTTGTTAAAAGCACAGAAAATTAAAGCAAAAAAAAACAAAAAAAGCTTTAGTTTTCCAAATATTATCTCCCTGTTTATTATCAGAAAGAAAGCCTTAAGCTGACAAGGGATGAGGGAAGGCGGAAGAAATGAAGAAAAAAAGGCATTATTAACTAGAAATGGAGAAAAATTAGAAATGAATGAATGAAAATTAGAAATTAAGAAAAAATTAATTAGAAATGAAGAAAAAAGGCATTATTAACATTATTAACTATTATTATTAAATAACCACTATTTTACTAAAGTTTTGACCAAAGGCTAAATAAAAGTTRGAAATTKCATTTTMCCTGGTGTTCCAAACCAGGGAGAGGACCACAATAATAAAAAAGACATTTTGTACAAAATATGTTCAACATTTGCCAGCTCTCACAACCCTACAGACAGAAGAACCACACATGGAGCAACTGTGGCACAAGGACTGTGCCCTAACCACTGAGAGTTTATCCACAGCACAATGGTATATTCAGAGGACTCCAATTTTTCTATTCCGTTTTTATTGGCTGAGCTGGTTGAATCTTTCATGCTTTGGCCTAGAAAATAATGCACCACTTAAAAATGGTTTGTCAGAACCTAATTTTGTGAAAGAGTCATTATCTTCAAGGGTTTTTAGACTAGCAAAAGGTGTTTTGTGGCACAGAATGCAGCATCAGTTCATTTCTTATTAGGGAAGTGCATCTTTATGGTCGTGAGATGCTAAAAAAGAATGGAGCTGGGATGAACATTTTTTGTTGCTTTTTTAGAAGAAAACAACACCAACTGAATCATTCTAATTACAGTTTCCAACAGAAGTTTATTATAAGATGGAAGCCCCCCTGGAAGAGGTGTTCTGAGCCCTGTTCTATGAGTTATTTATTGGCACATAAAGCTTCTCTTTATGACATAAGTAGACAACTATTTCTTTCTGGCAGAAATACTTTATGAAATTTAGCACGGAATACAAGGATTTCAAAATTTCTAATTACCAAAATGCCAGAGATTTTGAATCATTATATAAGGTACATCTTCCAAAAGGAAAGCATGATAAATCTACCATCTAACCTTCTCAAAAGGCATTAAAAAGGACCATAATTCACAGCAGAGGTGTATGCACAGAGTGCAGAGGAGTCTGACTGAGCAAACAGAAGCCTAGAAGCCAATTTACGACCGAGCAGCTTGATCTGTCCAGAATTAGAATAAATACCCCATTAAAGCCATGCTGTCAGGCTGTAACTAAAGTGGAAAGCATGCTGGGACAGAGTCCTGCTACTTCACTGCTACACCAAGTCCAAAAGCACTGAATTTCTGTGGGCTTTACACAGAAACCTGAAGGGCTCCTGGAGCGGCAGCAGCTGTGCTTTTCACAGCAGCCTTTATGGCCACAACCATTTTCCTGTCTTTTCAACAGGGAGAGGCCTCTGAAACCTGGATGGGAACAAAAAATGCTCTCCCTGAGGACTGAGGAGAGAGGGGCTCTGTGGGGATGTTGATGCCATGCACTGAAGGTTTGGGCAGGCAAAGGTGAAACATCCCACGTTGCCAATTCCTTCTACAGCAGCAGGAATACCAACTCCAGGTCATGGCAAAATAATCTAATTCCCTTCACTCCTCTCAGTGCCCTCCTCCAGGGAAGGCCAAGCCATCCATGTTGTCACTAATTTTTTAGTTTCTTTAAACAAAACACAGACTGAACTATTGCAACAAAAATATCAGTTTTCCCAGTGCAATTCCCAGCATAATTCCCAGGGATTGTCAGGTGTTTCCTGGTCTCTGAGGTGAAGGGTTCAGGGAGAATTTTCAGCTTTTCTGTCAAGCACAAATCACCTGAGTTGAACCTCCCAGYCTGGCAGATTTTACCCTCCCTAAGCACACAATAACAGCTGATTCAAAAAGCAAACTTTTGAGCCTGTTTCAGTAAACACAATAATTTGCCCAGTGCTATAATAAAAAAGTGATCAATATCCTGCAGGTTCCTCTTTGTAATTCAGGTGATTTACCAGCTTCAGACAGGAGAATCTAATGACCCCATTCTTCTGGGGATGAATACAGCACTGCCTTACAAAACAGGTCATAAAATGATAACTATTCAGCTGAAATACTGCAAAAAAAAAAATCAATCAGTCAAGATGAATCCAATGACAAATTTACTTTAYTTTTTACTCTTCTTTCTTTTTTTAATTAAAAAAATCCAAACCAGGACTATTTTGTAAAGATAAATGTTTGTATGGATTCATAGCAATTACATATGTTTTTTTCTATAGAAATTTTTTTGCTGTTTCAGGTTTCACTTCCAATTCACACACACAATTTAAATTATCCRYTGTCTAAAACTTTACAAGCATCTTCCTGGAAAACAGAACTTGCTGTTCTGAAAGGTCTGGGGGCACACTCAGCTTTCATCTGAGGATGCTGAAGACYATCTAAAAAGTCATCCCACTGACTGACATTTCAGAGGGCATTAAACCAAACCTGCAAGAATGTCACCTGTGGCTCCACAGGGAGCAGAYAGTGCACACTGCATTGTCTGGAGAAAGATGCAAGCTGCAGAATATTACTTATCTTGGTTTAAAAAAGAATTGGTGGCAAAATGACTGAATATTTATTCAGAAATAATTAGGCAAAACCAAATTATTTCTCTTAAGGTAAGGTGTTAAAAACAATATTTCTATTTTAGTCTTTTTTCATCTGCCTAGGACATGAGATTTAGAATTTCACTTTATGCCTTCTGATTCATGCTTTAACCATCTTGTTTGTTTGTGCATGTGTTTAAACAGAGCAATCCCAATTTGAATGCAGAATTTCCCTTTCAAATTCTGCACCCGTTTCCTACGAGCCAGTTTATTAAATAAAGGGTCTGGGAGAAACCAGAATTTCTCAAAACAAKGTGGAAGTGTGAATACATCTCAGAGGGATGMGAGGTCAGTGCACATTCTCCCCCTCCCATAACTCCTTTTTTTCATCCTTTGTTTGTTCATTTATAACCCCTGAAGTCCAGCGCTTGAGTTATCCCATTGTACCCATCAGCCACTTGACAGATTGTTTTAGCAAAACTCTGATGTGCCCTGGCTTTCCTTCCAGGCTGCCAGGAACAGTTTACCAAAAAGGCTGATTAGTTCCTTGAAGTGCTCCCACATAAACAAACTGCAGAGCAAGCTCACAGTGCCCAGGAGCATCCACGCAAAAACCCCACACGGGCTCTTGGCAAAGCAGAGCACCCCAGGTGCCAGGCAGGAGGAAAAGCTGCTGAGGATGCAGCACCCTGCATTTGGGATGACTTTTTAGATRGTCTTCAGCATCCTCAGATGAAAGCTGAGTGTGCTCCCAGACCTTTCAGAGCAGCAAGTTCTGTTTTCCAGGAAGATGCTTGTAAAGTTTTAGACACGGGATAATTTAAATTGTGTGTGTGAATTGGAGGTGAAACCTGAAACAGCAAAAAAATTCTATGGGAAAAAATATATGTAATTGATACGAATCCATACAAACATTTATCTTTACAAAATAGTCCTGGTTTGGATGTTTTTAATTTAAAAAAAATTTAAAAATTTTTAAAAAGAGTAAAAATTAAACTAAATTCATCATTGGATTCATCTTGATTGATTGATTTTTTTTTTTAAAGTAATTGCAGTATTTCAGCTGAATAGTTATCATTTTATGACCTGTTTGCAAGGCAGTGCTGTATTCTTCCCCAGAGAATGGGYTCATTAGATTCTCCTGTCTGAAGCTGGTAAATACAGAATGCAAAATGTTCATGCATTGAGGATCTTCCATTTAATGACACATCATTATTAAGACACTTCTTAACAAAGCTCCTTCAAAGAAAGACCTTTTATTTTTATTTGTTTGTTTTASACACTGTAGATTTTTGGTAATAAACCCCAAAAATAATTAGATTTTTTTTCCTTTAATAAAACCTCAGATAATGTCAGTGACCGATGCTGGTTACATAAATATTATCATTGTTAGAAATGAAGGGATGGGACTATTTTTGGGTTAAGAATGATTTATTCTTTAGATAACCTTAGTTTTAGAGCTTGTGAGATTTTAAAGCTATTTTAAAGCTATTGGTCTGTCGTGAGTTTACAGGAAGCAGGTTTAAGAGTTAGTTACAAGTTTCTTTGTTACAAGACAATATCTAACTTTTTAAACTAATAGACTTGTCACAGGGTTTATTTTGCTTTTCTATTATTACCTTTACTTACTTCTGCTGTACTGTGGCTACTTTTATCTAATGGGTTTCTGTCTCATGTCTATATAGAAGTTTTTATTATAATTTCTAAYCTTTTAGCTTATTTTAAACAACCKCACCCRTACATTATAAACTCTTTACTATCTTACCTAAAACAMTTTCTTACTTACTTAAGGCATATTCTTACTTATCACTATAGKAACATTTATGATTTTTCTGCTTAATGTCTCTGTGTTGTGTTTTTACATCAATTTAAGCATCTGCTAAGGCTGCAGATCAAATCTTTTCGTGTTTGTGGAAGTTTCTGTTTTTCTGATTCCCACAAAYTATGTCTGTGTGCTCACCTAAGAAACTGCCTACAAAACTCAGCAGACACACAGCAAATTCCCAAATCCAAGTGTGGATCTGGAAGTAGTGCACCAACTGCAGTGAGTGAGCTCTGAGTCCAGGCACCAGAATTAAACAAAAATTMCCTTTCCTGTGTTTTCAAAAACATRAAAGCTGKTTGGAGAGTGATTTTAATGAATTGCATCCTCCCATCAACACAAGGCTGGTAGGACAGACAAAGAGTGGAAAGAAAGGTAAAATAAGAAATGGAAAAGGAGCAAAGAGATCCTGAGGTAGATMGCAACATGTGGGGAAGGAAACAACATTAACAAATTTCAAGGCAGGTGGGGATATTGCAAGGGACAAAGTGCAGTTAAAAAGAGAAAAATACCAGCCTGACTTAAATGTCAGCAAATTAGCTCCTGGCACTGCTCTGCTGTTTTGGTCGCAGAATTTTACCTCAAAATCTCTCAAAAAATTTAGCGCAGCTTAAGCACATGTTATAAAGAAAAAAAAAAATCTCAAACTCAACAAAAATGTTATGGCACTTGATGACATGCTGCACTGTTCTAGGTAAGATCCAGGCAGAATACCAGCTGATCACTTGGATAAACTGACCCAGGAGAAGCAGGGCTGGCCCAATCAGACATCCCAAAGTTGGAATTAACTGTGATGTTCACAAATTCCACATTCAACCTCTGCAGCCCCTGAAGTTGTAGCCATTTCTCTATTTGATGCACTCTAAAAGTCKCAATCTCCTCTGATTTAAATCCAGTGTATAAACACATCCCCTCATTGCAAATATGTGGCACATAATGACAAAGAAGCCACAAAGCAGAGCCATGATTTCCATTTTTTTTCCCATATTCCCTTCAAATTCTCTGCCATTCTCCCAGTCCTCAGCCTGACCTCTCCCAYGTGCACCTCTGCTTGTTCCTCACCCAACACCCTCCTCTGCCTCCTGCTGCTTCAGGAGAAGCCCCAGTCTTTGTACAGTCCCAAATCAGATGTGCCAAACCCCTGTTTATAAAGTATTCACCAAGGCTGCAACAAAAATTACCTTCCTCAATACAAAATTGCTGATTTTCTTCATTCCACGTGGGCCTACTACAAGAAAATATTTGATTTCCCAAGTAAGCAGCAAAAATGATAAGTTCCATGTGGTATATATAACACTGTGCTACAATTTAAATCTATCTGGGTTTATATTATATTGCTGGGATAAAATCCAGCCACTTTTCTGCACAGGACCAGGGCCCATTTCTATTTCCAGGTATACCAAGGTTTAMTATGCTTTAAATAGGCAATGTATCCATGATCACATTTCATCCCACATTGAGATTGTTTTTTCCCCTTCATATTCCTTTTCTATCCCTTTTATATATTAAGTTATAATCTGGTTTTATTTTATTTTTCTTGGCTTTGGGAGTTTCTTGTCAAATACACCAGATGTTCTTGTACCATGATTATATACACTTAAGAATCACAAGAAAGCAAATTAAATTTAGCACACAAAGCCTTTTGCTCTGTAAGTTTTTTCAAAACAGTCTTTGAGGTTGTTTTATGCTGTTTATATAAATATAATTGAATTTTTTTTGTGTCTCTCAGTGTAACCCTGTATACAACCTACCCTGGAGGTCTCAAAATACTGTGTRTTTAACATGCAGCAGTTACCAAAAGGGAGAATGATTAATCCACAATATCATCCTGAACTCTGCTTTTATTTCTCCTTACTTCATCCTCAGAAGTGTCAAATATAGGAAAGATCCACACAAATGTAGAAAAAGTGACGAAAAGRACAGAGGGTTTCATGCAGGTGTTCAGCATTAAGGAAGAGATTATTTTCTTTGTAAAAGGGATTATTAAGGAAAGAATGCTTGTGCCATATAAATAATGATGAGCAGGGAAACACAGCATTTTAGATATTTGTATAACACAAAATGAGGCAATTCATCAAGAAGCAAAATGCAGCACTCTGCAAAGTGAATTTAAATGTTAAATAATAATTCACTATTTTCAGGCAGGGGTATTGCTTGCTGTCTTCGAAGTTTTCTTTTAGACCAGTGTCTTCACAATTCAGCCRGAAAAGGTGATTTTCACTTTGCCACCTCTGATTTCTGCTCTACATGGCACACAGATTTTCTAAGTTCAGAATGCTCCAACTTACTTGTCCTTTCCTGGACAAAAACCCTTGCCAGGGTAAGAATGAATCAAGAAAGACCCACAGAACTCCTTCTCCACCGAACTGAGAATTATTCAGCAAAATTACATTCCCAATGACAAATTGRTCACAGGCCAAGGGAGGATCCTTGTTTTTTTTAAAGTAAGCACCAAAATGCACCTACCTGCTGTCGAATTTCTTCTTCCATCTTCACTGGGGAGCCCAGCTCTGCCACTTGCTTGACCCCTTCACTGGCATAGCCCCCATACTCCCARAGGATGTAGTTCTTGGAGTGGGAGCTGCCAATGATGGCAGACCAGTGGTTGGTGCGTCCTTTTCGGGGGGAAAAACAAAACAAAATAAATCAAACCACCCTCAAGACAGCCTCAAACAGTAATTCCTGACTTCTAATAACGCTTGGAAGTCCCCACTCGTAGGTTTTTGCATGCTGCCACTTCTCCCCACACCAATACACATCTTCAGAGCAGTGAGAACAAGGCAGTGACTGACAGAAATCGAGCTTAAAGCAGCCCCTCAAACAGGCTTAGAACAGTTTTTTCTCACCAAAGATCTCACTTCAGAAACTTTAAGCAACCTTTAATTTTAAGTTTCTYTGTCAAAAATTTTTGAGAAGGAAACCTGCAAGGGAAGACTTCAGTGATCACCCTCAGTTTTAAAAGCAAGTTTTTTTTTCACTGAAGGCAATGAAGAAGTAAATTTTTCTGTATTCACTTCTATATTCACYGAGTTTTCTTGCTCAGATTTCTCATAATGTAAGAGCTGTAGAGCTAAGCAAAAGGATTCCCATTCTTGTTTCTTGTCTTGTTGAACAAAAAAAAAATAAAAAAGAAAAAAAGGTATAAAGAAAAAGATGTTAGGGAAGTATGATGGAATTGAAAAGAGAATTGAGCAGAAATAAGGAGTCACAGAAGTCCCACAGTCCTGGAAATGCAAAATGAATTCAATTAAGTGTCAAGTAACCTTCTTCAAGGGCTTAAAGGAACAGGGTGAGAAAATGAACTGCTAACATAAGCAGACAGTCTGGTAACAAGGCAAGGACTGTAGGAGATGAGGGAGTCAGAATGATGGAGTGAGACAATATTTATCGTTTCTCTTCACAATGCAAAAGGTAGAGAGCAGCAGTAAAAACAGCTGCAAACTGAATAAATGAATGAAAAATGAATAATGAAGTAAAGAAAAGGAATGCAAATTTAAGATGTGAGAGGTGGAARAATGAAATTGAAAAGGACAGTGCAGAGAATTGTATGAAGTCAGATGCAGGAACCTAATCATGGGAGAGTAGAAAATAGATTAGAAATAAAAAATGAACACCAACAGCAGGGGAAAGAAGATAGAAAAATGTAGGAAGCAGAATAGATAGATGAGGGAGATGGCCTAGCAGAGCAGCAAACACAGCCTTCATAGCTTCCCTAGTCCTAAACTAGAACCAAAATACACTTACAGAGCTCTGAATGTAGCAGTCCTGATGTTTTCAGAATCAATTAAAATACATCGGTAATATGTGTGGAAAAAACCCKAAACTAAACCTTCCCTCCTCCACAGCTGAAGAGACTGCAATGTCAGGAGCTGGTTTCTTGCTGTAAGATCTAAAAATTGTTCCTGAAGTGTACAGTGGCACCTCCAAAGCCCAGGGAGATGCTGTCCCTCAGCCCCAGTGATGGGAACTCCATCCTCTCCTCCTGGGTCTGGCTGTCCCARAAGGCACCCTGAAACACAGCTGATGCCTCAGGGTTTAGCTTTTTCTATTTTTCACATTCTGTGCTGCTTTAGTGTGTAATTCTGAGGCTCCATATTCAGGGATGGTGAGCTCTGTGCACAGAGCAGGGAGACAAAACAATTCCTGCTCCAGCTGGGCACCAAGGACAAATGATCCAAATCTCAGCCCAAGAGCACAAACACCGTGGGCTGCAGAGAGAAAAACAAGCAGGGTGGGACTGCATGGGCTGGAGCTGTGGTTGGACKATTAYCTCCAATATGAAATGGACTAAAACTTATAAAAATGTGAGATCTCATGACCAYGCCCTCTTTTGCTTCCATCTTGGAGCCATCCGGGTACTGCCAGGGTGAGGCCTTTGAAGGCACTGCAATAAATATCCACTTTANTACTGCCAGGGTGAGGCCTTTGAAGGCACTGCAATAAATATCCACTTTACTCCCCTTAACTCCATCTAGCCTCTGTTCCAGCTCCTTAAGGCATCCCAGCCAGTGACACTGATAGTAAAAGATTTTAAAATGACAGAAAATTCATGGAGTTAGAAAGAAATTTAGGCTTAGTAGGCCCTGGGAAAATGTTAAAGGTAGGCCCTGGGAAATGTTAGGCCTTGTGTTTGCTAGATTGTGTGAAACTGCACCTGTGCAGTCAGTATATGATAAATGATATAATTGTTAGATGGGATTAGATATAATAATTGTTAGATGTGATTAGATATAATTATTGTTTAAAGAATTATGAGAAACTATGTCAGGGGTTTGAGGGGGATCACGAGAAATCCATGCTTGGATGAAGTCAATGTATACAATAGAACAATATAAGTTTCATAATTAATATGTAAGTTATATAAAGATAGAATATAAAACATGTTCGGCCCGAAACCATGAAGGGTCAGATTTGGGTTTGTGCACCCCTGACACCCAGAAGTCTTAAAAAAGCACCTGCATATAATCATTCAGTGATTATGTGTTCCTGAATCCTAACAACACTAAAGCTTTTTGAAAGAGAACAGTCCCTACAGAACAAAAATGTGTCACCACCAAYAGGAGCCTGAGCCCCTGGAAATCTTCAGTGAGAAGGAGAAGGGATTGCTCCCTGTGCTCCAAAGCTTCTCTCCCTGCCTGTCCTGGCCAGGACAGGAACATCTGCTGCCTGTGCAATCATGGCACAGCCTGTTCCAACGTACAGCCCTTCCCAAAGACACTGGCTCTGCAGAGAAAGCTCCTGCCCAGTGAGCTGCTCAAAGTCCTGCCAAACCCACCCAAAACTGTTCACCAAACCCTGCTGCATCTGCAAAGGTTTCACTCCTCACCTCCAACCATCCATTCCTTGCGAGAACAAAGAGACAACTTGGTATTTCCTAAGCTTTTTCCTCTCGCCACCCAAAAACTCCTCTGCGCGACACAATCTGAGCAGCACAAGGCCAGAGCTGTTTGCACTCTCCAGGTCTTCAGGCAGCAAGCAGAACACTGACAGCTTTCCAGTGCTGTTATTTCACTTCATTCTTGTAGTTTTGAGTAGCTTCTCAATTTCTCAATGCACTCACATGTGCATTTTTTTTTTGCAGGAAAATCAAGGTGCCATCACAACATGAGAATTTATCCTATGACACATCTCATGGATGTGCTCATGATATATCATGATGATGATGAGGATATGGATTTCTGTTGTCAAAAATGGGTGATACCCAGAGAAAATAAATGCTTTGCTTTGCACAAAGTGCATGCTCTTTAGGGTTTTTTAAAGCAAATTGGAAGACAAAGAAAAGATGTGAAATACAAAGTTTATTATCTGCTTTCTCTTCCAACCTTACTGGTTGTACAAGAATAGAGCAAAATTTTTTATGTGGTGGCTTGCAAATAATTAGTGATTTACCACAGTCCACAATGAATACCATTTTATTTTCTTGTAATTACTGCACAAGCTCAACATTTTTAAGAATAATGCCAATGACCAGGTCTCCTTTTTGGATGAGATCTTTCCCTCAACTTTCAGAAATTTTAATGCAAAATCTTATTAGCTGTTATTGCTGTGATTAATCATGTAAGTACCAAATGCTTATTTTTTTAGTTTTCCAGTTTAAATAAAATATTGATTTAATTCATCATTTTGTAASTGGGGACAGATAGCAGGGAAACTATTGCGACTTGCTTATTTTCCTTTATGCAGCCATACCTTTCTTGAGTTCACCAACTTGGAAGAAAAAAAAAAGGACAAAGGAAAAAAATAAAAAAGGAAAAGGAAAAGGAAAAAAAAGAAAAAGGAAAGAAAAAGAAAAAAAAGAAAGAGGAAAAGGAAAAAAGAAAAAAGAAAAAAGGAAAAAAGAAAAAAGAAAAAAGAAAAAAAAAAAAGAAAAAAGAAAGAAGAAGTCACAGTAACTTCCTAACTTCCAGTTCTTTTCTCATGGCCTATTTCTAACCACCAGCTGACTCCATGCAAATAGTGCACATAAACTTCACACTCAGCAGATATTTAAATCCTCCAGTAGCCTGAAAGAGCATTCCTGCAATTATTGGCTTTGCTTGTTTTATCTCCCCCATATTATGCTGACCAATAGGATTTGAACAATGCTGTGCTTCAAACCCAACACAAGCAACATTGCTTAGGCTGTTAAAATTTGAGCTGATACKAACCATATTTGAGTTATATGAGGATATTCTGACACTGTGACAACAATAATATTTTTTTTCAACCAACATAAAAAAGCCTCTGTAATAAAGATCAGCCACAGAAAACATAACAGAGTTTAAAGACCTGTAAATATGACTCATATTCTTAATTACTTTCCTGGCCTTTTTTCCCACAGACTGTGSAGTCAGTAATGAAAGACCAAATGCATAATACACAATTTTGTAACTTCAGCTTTTTACAGATACTTGGGTAACTGCAGAAAGCAAATTTGCAACAAAAATACTCATTCTGTAGTTCAGACACTTAAAAAACCCAGAGCGGCCAAGTTCAGAAGGTGTTTTTTATCTGGGTATTCAACCATCAAAGAGAAACAAGACATAGTATTCTTAAATCTATATATACAATTAATATCCTTGGGCAGCAAGATTCAAAACTCACCAAATTTACCTGAAATAATTCAAAATACTTTGAAGCAAAACAAACTAGGTAGATTGGCA
Source organism: Sporophila hypoxantha (assembly GCA_002167245.1). Taxonomy (NCBI): domain Eukaryota; kingdom Metazoa; phylum Chordata; class Aves; order Passeriformes; family Thraupidae; genus Sporophila; species Sporophila hypoxantha. Next base: position 166,308 of record NDFG01000487.1, read on the forward strand.
TGGTTGAAAAATCAAAATATTAGWGTGCTGCCTGTCCTTTGTGGACTTTTTCTTAAAATCTACATTATAAGCCATTCTAAGCTTTCAATCAGAAAAAAAAGAAAGGAACCTTTCTCCCCACAAAGACATCTTGCAAATAGAACCTCASACACATCTTAGCTCAAAATGTCAGGCAAATCAATAGAATGTGCAGGTAATGTACAGTGCAGAGAGACCCATTGATTTTCAATGCTGGGTGCCAGCAGGATTCCATGCATGTCATCATTTACTCTGCTGAGCTGTAAATAAGTGATGCTGTGTCACACAACCTGCTCCAACCCTCCTCTGTGTGGTACAAGCAAAAGAGGGATACTCACGTGGAAAATCTTTGGGATGAGTTTTTTCTGACCAGTTTCCATAAAAAGTCAGCCTGTACTTGGCAGTKCCGCAGGCACAACAGTCTAAAATGGGTTTGTCAGTCACACCTTCCGAGGCTGAGTCTGAAAAAGCATCAAAGCACCCATTGAAAATGGCTACAACTCCAAACCAGTGGGGACAGTGAAGCTGCCATAATAAATACTCCAGGAAATAAATCTGAGTTAAACATGGGTTTGGTTTTTTTAAATTTAGTTTGCTGTTAGACCAAAGGACAAGCCTGAAATATCTGTACCYTATTTATAAGTGGATGGAATGGTTRAAATCCACAATTTTCAATTAGAAGGCAATAATATTTCAGTTATCTTCGGATTCAAAAGGGCTTTGTTTCTGGTTTCTATCTGATAAGGACAAACCTCAGCTGATCTTGAAACACAATAGGCTTGAAATTTCTGAACAAAGTAAATGAATCCTCCAGTGGGATGCAATAACCAAGTGCAACGTTTAGGTTTAGGAAAGGATGAAATATCCCAGGATTCAATAACAGGGTGCCCTGGAAACCAATGGGTATCACACAAAGAGCAGGTAAAAAATTGCAAGTAGCACTTTAAGGGGAGGTAAGGAAGATTTTATGAGCTGGAGTATATGTGCTAAGGATGAACATAACTCAAGAGCCCAAACCTCAACCTGGATGAAACTGTCCAAGACCTCCAAATTTTAGTTTGAGACAATGTGTTAAGAGAAAAATGCAAAACACCACYAGGAAGTCAAAGAGATATTTTACTTTACCTTACCTTGTTCACAGATTTTTTTGGTGAGAGAGCCCTCATCTTGAAAATAAATTATGCGCTTCTGCACAATACTGGCTCTACAAAGGAAAGGAAAAAAAAGTTTGAAATATGTTTATTTCTCAAAGAAAAAAGAAAATGAGTCATAAATGACTGCTAAGACATMGTTATACTTCCCTGTACTGACAATACAACATGGGATTACAGATAAGATATTTTTATTTCAACTTGCATTTTAATTTKATCACATTTTACAGAAACCTGAAATATATTTACCTCTAAAGAAGTGGTCATAGGCTTACAGTGAGGACCTGTGCTCTTGAAATGCKTGACAGACAACTGAGCATTCAATATTTCAATCAAATCTTATATTAAAATACTGAAGTTGTGTTCAATTTCAGCCAAAAAATAGCACAGCTATAGCGAGCAGCTGCTCATAGGAAATTACATGGCATTCTAAAGAGATAAGTACTTCTGATATATGACAGCAACTCAGTGCAAATATCACGAAAAACAGAAGTTGGGAAAAAAGCTGGCATAAGGTAAAGTCTTTGAAAGCAATTCACAGGTTCCAAAAGACAAGCTGCTTTAAAATTAATTAAATCTGGAGTATTTTATTGAGCCTTATAGTTCAAACCAAATGTAAATTACTAAGTCTCYGTGCCTCAGTTCCTCAGCTGAGGGGGCTGGATATATTTAATGCCAAATAAACCTTAACTACCTTCTTGGACCATCTTTTAACTATATCAATTTAATTCACATGTAAGCTTTATATTCTTTCCATAAGGAAAACAGCTTTTGGTTAAATTCAAAGCCAATCTATGGCCAGAGAGCCTGCTGAGGACAGCACGCTTTGGGAGCTGGCACTCTGCCTTGTTTACCAGCACAAGTACACATTCTTCCAGCAACATTTTGTACCAKCACTTGTACTTAACACTCTAAACAGCAAGGGCCAATTTCTTGTCTTCCTTCAGTATTAGTCAAATAATTATCTTAATCRTTCTAGAACTACTCCTCACTCATGKCAGGAGGAAAAGTGAGAAGAAAAGTGAGGCTGTATGTGCTWAGATGTGTTGCTGCAGCCATGTAACCCTCCTTTGACAACGTCCCACCCATAAAATTATCAAAAATAAGAGGCAGTTTTGCTTTCTTTGCCAAGATGCAAGGCCAGCATAGGAGAGGAAGGAATCCTTCTTTTCACCTTACAAAGCACCCGGGAGAAAAACTGGGTTTTGAAAACCTCTTAAAGCTGCATCAACCTGGAAAGGGCGCAAAAAACTCTTAATCCTTTCTGAAGGAACCTTTTTCAGGGTTTCTAAGAAGAAGTAAATAGGGGAAAAAATGAAACAAACACAACTACCAGAGCTACTACTAGGAAGAATAAGAGCCCAATGGGCACCCTGTGACAGTGGCATGCTCCTTAACGTTCCCACCTTTCAAACTGAAAGCCAAAGCCAAATTTAAAGACTTTTTGGAACTACACTGCAAGGAGACACAAAGTGAGGGCACATGAAATGCCGTGCAGATAGAAGGAAAACTTCTCACACCACCAGGATAATCCCAGAGATTTAACCCTGGAATGGGCTGCCCAGAGTTTGTGCAACATCCATCTCTGGAATACTCAAAACTTGATGAGATCCACGCCTTGGCAACCTACTGAGGGAACAAGCAAACTGATGTTCAGCACCTACTTCAAGCAGGAGAATGGACTAAATGACTTCCAGAAGTCCCTTCCAATCTAAGTTATTCCATTATCTTAATCCACACAAATACAAAATCAGCTGTTTGATAAAGATCTCAATTCTGCAGGTAACAAAGGTATTGTGGGTATTTGAGAAGCAGTTATTTTAGAAAAAAAAAAACCCAAGAAAATAGAGAAAGATTGTTTGAAGGCTGAATTGTACGTGTATTATTCTTTTTGCTGCAGTTAGCTTGTCACTGTAAAATGTCAAGGGAACAGTTCCTTTTCTAATAACAAAAGCTTCACAGCTTTCTAAACCATTGTCTGTTCAGCTGTATTTGAAACTATATGGGGAGCCAATAATTTAAATGAGAGGCTTTGGACTGATTCCAAATGCACCAGGATGGACACATTATATGGCTGCATAAATATCAAAAGCAGGCACAGAACTCTACAAATACTCAATCATAAATCATTTTAAAATATTAACTGTTTTAATAATCAGCTTCTAGACTGAACACAGACCAAAACATCTGCTCAGTGTATTTGCTAGCTTTTATAACTACTTTTTCTCCCCCTTTTTTTTTAATGTAATTTTAATATTCCATAAAAGTTCTGATCTTTGGACTAAGGATTCTTTCCTTTGGCTTCAAGGCTTACATAAAACAGCTAAAAATGGAATGGTGAACTTCTAGAGAGAGGCAAAAAAGCTTTTAAGAATTTACACCAGGTATTAATCTGTTTAATTTATGTAAATCCTTCCCATCACTTCAAATGTCTGTTGCTGTCTGAACTTCATGGGAAAGAAGCAATCCAATTGCTTTCCCTCTCATATTAATATATATAGGTGGGTCTTCAATTTCTTGTTTTTCTTGTTGGCTTTTTTCTCTCCCACTATCAGAAAACAATGGATAAAGGRAAAAGGAAATAAATTTGTCTCAAAAAACCTTGTTTGTTTCCCATTTTCTTCCAGGCAAGGCTTCTGGATTTGCCCTAAAGCTTTTCCATCTCTAAGCTAAGGAGCAGAACTGTCAGGTACAGGCATTTCTACACCTGACAGCACCTGCTTTACTGAAGAAAACCAACCAAATGAACTGTCCAAAAGTCTCATTATTTCTGTGTTTCAGTTCTCACATGAAAAGGAAAGATTATCTGGTTACTCTTGCAATGTTTGCTTTGGCAGTGCCACTTTGGAATGTCCCTGTGCTGGCTCGGTTTGGTCAGACCACATGAGAGGGCAAAAATGGGAAAAAACTGCCTTGAAAGATTTCCATGGGATAAGAAATTCCCTCTGCAGCCCAGCTCCACAACAACTGTACCATCCTGCTGGGAAAAGCTCTGCCAAAGACACAGAAATTGCATTTGGGATATTAAGAAAGAGGAAATGTCATAAACCATAAAAATTCAGGCCAGCCTTGGGAATGCTCCAGTTCATACCAGAAACACAATCAGTTTGGGTTCTTTTCTTTCCTTCTTTCCTCCTTCCCTTTCCTTCTCCTTTCCTTTCCTTCTCCTTTCTTCTTTCCCTTTCCTTCTCCTCTCCTTTCCTCTCCTTTCCTTTCTTCTTTCCCTTCCCTTCCCTTCCCTTCCCTTTCCTTTCCTTCCCTTTCCTTCCCTTTCCTTTCCCGTCCCTTTCCCTTTCCCTTTCCCTTCCCTTTCCTCTTTCCTTTCCTTTTTCCATAGAAACAGCTTTAGATTGTTTTCCTCACTCCCTTCTTCAACTCCTAGCATGAAAAGAAATACTCTTATTTTAGATTACCTCTGTGGGTGTAGTGATGTGACAAAAGAAGTAAGGAAGAGGATTTGTAAGAATTGTTCCTATGAAATTTTTTAAGCTTACATCAAAACCATTAAGTACAATATTAGAGTTACATTTGAATAAAAAGGTTTTGTCAGAGCTGGTGAGGATACTCCAAGTTTTACTTGGATGTTGAGAAATAATAATAATTTACTGAGCTGKAGATAAGACAATTTTCCTGCTCTATATTACCTATGAGTTAACCTTGTCCTACTCTTCTAGCTATCAAAATTATTTTCTTTAATTATTCCATGCCTCACTGATTTCATTACAGTATGATAAGTTGTTTCCCACCCAGAAAGCTACAAAGAGCAATTAACAGGAAGTTAAGTTTGTTTTCCTTTTTGGGTTTGTTGGTCATGTTTGGAGAGAAAGAATTTCTAAATATACCARTTACTTGGACACTAGAAAGTGATGTGAAAACCATGACTTTACATCTGCTGTAATTTTGTTGATGCTGTTGGGTTTTGTCATTCTAWTGCATTATTTAGGATGTTCTCATTTTCTTTCCTTCTATGTCTTAAAAAAAAAAAATAAAGCCAGCCCTGTGTTTCTGACAAGCACTTACAAGGTCAGGGAAAGCACAAACTCCCAGAACTTTGCCAACAACATTTACTTCTTTTTATACTATTAAGGAGACTTTTATTAAAAAGAAATTCAAATTCCTCTGAAAACCTGTACAACCCTTTAGCCAATAGATGTCCAGCAATTTTTACACTGACAGTATATTTGACAACCACATTCTTCAAAACAATTTTCACTTAGGAAAGGGTMCTGGCTTAGCCAAGACAGGCTCCATCTACACCAGAATCTGTCAGCTGCCATCACTGACAAGGGTCAACATTCTAAAAATTTGCAGCAAAATGTTTCTTATTTAAGCATAACATAGAAGCTAAAACAAATGATGCAATTTCTGTTGTCATTTTGTGGGTTTTTTTCATTAATTTGTTTTTAAATGTGTTGTTAACACAGTTTAAACAAACCAAGCAGACTTGARGTTTGATGTTGGATTAAACACAGTAAAATTAACATGAAGTTCACCAGTGCTGCCATAATTCCACATTTACATCCCTGCACAGGATGAGGATCTTTTCTCCACTAGATCTCCATGCAAAACAATCAAACATGATCACTTCTCAAAACTTCACTACATAAATAGACCAGAGTATCCTTCTTCAGCTTTATTTTTTCAACATTTCATGTGTACTGTCAGAAAATACAACTCAGAGAAGCATCACAGCAAGAGCAAAGGACTCRAAAGCTTTTCTTACAAATTTCCTCTTGCTCCCAAATCCTTTTGATGCCTTCATGRCCCACTCAGGGCTGCCACCACACASCCACACGGGAGCTTCAGGACWAATCTGGCCATCATATTCAATATGTGAATATAACACAGCAAAAAGCTCTGGGGGAAACCACAGCTGTACATGCTGCTGTATTGTCTTTTCCCTCAGAAAATCTCTCTGTTCTTTGCTTGAATGGCCACAGGACATAAATATTAAATGAAAATCTTCGGGATAAGAAGTTGTACTGACAGGGTAATTTCTGACAGGAACGCTACACCTGTTACTTGCAAAAAAAAAAAAGAAAGAAAAAAGAAACTAAAAAAAAAAGCAACATTAATTAAAGCCCATTGCTGTTCATGGGCTATATCTTCACCAGGGATTTTGATAGTCCCCACTTTTTGCAGCAATCTCTGTGAATTTCAGAGCTAAGCATTACAGGATGTAATTAGAGCAGATTGGATAGGACTGAGTGTTTGGAGGATGGATTTATCCTCCAGTAGTGCTTTTGTAGAGTAGATAGAAACAATCTTACAAAGGTGGGACTACAAGGTTTTTGTCAAACTAGTAAACCCAAAGTCCCATTACCTGAAAACTCAGCTAACCAATGCAAACCTGTGTGCTAACTAACAAATCCTATAAAAAAAAAATGAAAAATAAAGCAAAATAAAAACCACTTACCGAGCTGCAATTTATTTCTGCCTAAGSTCTCTGCAACCTTTATAACACTCACCCACTTGCACAGGGAACTGAAATACTTCATTACTTTTGGTGTTCAAACCATGCTCCTTTTGCCAGATATAGCAGGGTGGGAAAGAAACCCAACCACACAGGCAAGGCCACACCTCAAACCCTCACATCTGCTCCTTCACCTGTCCCCAAGTTCCCTACCTGACTTGAGTTCACTGTTTATATAATAATAATAATAATAATAATAATAATTATTATTATTATTATTATTATTATTATTATTATTTTGCCATGATTGCACAGCCCACGAGGCCAGCTGAGACAGAGCAAAAGCATCTTCTCCCTTTTACAGCATTGCTTTTAATCTCTATAATGTGCTCACATTCTCCTCCCCACCTGAATCACCTTCTCCTGCTCCAGGRTGGGGCAGTAAAAAAAGAGCCATCKCTTTTGTTATGTATTTTAAAAAACCCCAAAAGCAAKATTTAAGCATGACCATGAGTGACCAGTTAATGAAGTCAGAAAAAAATTCCAAAACTTTAGAAAAAAATATTCTAAATTTTTAGTATTTATAAAGCTTCAAGTGAAAGAATTTGAAGATAAAAAATAAGAGCTGTCATTCACCTTCTYTTTTTTTAAGCTGTCAACTAACAATATATTGAAATTATGTTTAAATGAGTTAATTATTTGCTTGCACAGAAAAAAAATTATTTGTCAAAAGCAATATCCTAACAAAGCCCATCCCTTCATCCAATACTGATTAGTGGATAYTCAGCAGCAGGAATCTAGATTGGAATAAAGTATTTGCTGTTTTCAAATCTGAAAAAAAATCTTCACTTTATTTGAATTGACAGGAGCCTGAAGGTGAACTCCACAATTAATGGAACAAATTAACACCCACTGAAACAAAGATAACTTAATTTAATATTGAAATGCTTAATACTGCTTCTTAAAAGAGACCTTACTGTTATGAARGTGTTTCCCTGAGGAAGTTTTTGATGCAATGTCTTTAGCACTCAAGGCTGAGTGGAGCTGGAGCCATCAGAAAAGACCTGTCAGTTCTTTAGTGCAGCCCAGACACTGATGCCATCTGTCAAGAATTAATGCCTGAAACAAGTAAATCCCCTCTACCTGAGCTCTTCTGAGAGCTCTCTCTGACAGCTGGGGCTGCTCAGCCTACTGAACATTCAGCCACATAATGCCAGCAGGTGCTGGGTGTTCATGCTGAAAGACAGGGGTGCAGGGAAATGAAAGAAAATAAAGCYCCAATAACAGAGTTGTTATTGGTAACTGTTCCATTCCCCTCATTCTGAAGGGGCAGTGCATTGGGAAGAAGGCAAATTCAAATATATATCATATATTGGGAAGAAGGTGAATTCAAATTGTATTCAGGAAATAGCTGAAAGACCACCCTGCTTATGAAACACATAATTATGAAAGACAGATCAAAGGAATCCATTAAATTCTTCCACATTYTGAGGGTTGTTTTCAGCAAGCTTCTCCATTGTTTAACACCTGCTCCTGGCTTAGAACAGTGTGAGAGCACTGCCTCCAGCTCACGCAAACGTTCTTGCCAAAATTCCCTGCAGTAGGGATTTGCAGCAAACATTGCTGATAAACTTTGGCCCACAGGTTTTTGGAGAATGCAATGGCAGGGAACTTGCACATCAGGGTCTTTGCTCTTCCCACTTCAGCCCTAAAAATGCCAAAATCATACAACCTTCTCATGTCTCATTGGCTGCCAACGCCAGTGGCACTGGCTGCATTTTGGCTGCAGCAGAGCAAAGAYAATGATGGAGAAAGAGGAATTGCTAAACACATGAAAGTCAGAAAAATACTCTCAGGGATAAGGAAACAGCAGTGTTGAAGGGTGCAGAAACAGATTAGGAAATGGATCAAAAACTGCCCAAGACATGCACAGGAAGGGTGAGAACCAAGCCCACAATCACCTTTCTGCAGCAGTGCATTGTCAGACTGTGGGTGTGATTATACTGAAATTAT